>JBBPLC010000171.1:0-49812 GCA_038089535.1 Hemileccinum rubropunctum | reverse complement strand
CCTTCTTCGTCTTCTTCTTCTTCTTTTTCCAATCGATTTTCGGTACTTGGGAAGATGGACGGTGGGTTGGGCGACAATCACTTACCAAACAATTTGTCTTATACCAGTTACAATACCAACTCCGAAGGAGCGTCTCTTCGGAGCGCGGCACAGGAGGATAAACAAAGTGTGCTTAATTCTCCTATTATGAACAAAATTTCTTTTTTACCCGATTCTTCCGCTAACCCTAACTCTACCCTCAGGAATACCTCTCCTGCAGGGGAATTCGATATTGACACTGACATTTACATTCAGAAAAATAACAAATGGCAAAAAACATCGGAAAAGGCACTCCTCGACTCCGGAGCAGTCCAAACGTTCATGGACAAAAAATGGGTAACGTCTCTTGGAATCCCTACAAAAAAATTATCCCTTCCTCGCTCTATCACTAACGCCGATGGGACCTCATCATCCCACAGCACAATTACGGACTACATCTTAGTTGTTTTTTCTTACCAAGGGCACTCTGAAGGAGTTGACGCCCTGGTAACAAATTTAGGAACTCATCATATTTATCTCGGCTACAACTGGTTCCAATGCCACAACCCTCTCATTGACTGGGTCAATAAAGAAATAAAGTTCTGTCGATGCACTCGCAACTGCGTCACTATTAACGCAGCAGGACTAATTAAAGAGGTCTGGAACCCGTCTATTCGATCAATCGAGGAAGGACTCGCTGAAAAGGTACCCAAGCAGTACCACGAATTCCTCGACGTATGCAGCAAAGAAGAATCGAAGCGCATGCCGGTCCGCAAACCTTGGGACCATGCCATTGATCTTAAACCCGATTTCGTCCCCAAGAAAGGTCGCGTAATCCCACTCTCTGATGCCGAATTAGAAGAAGTCCAGAACTTCCTATCCTCCGAACAAGAAAAGGGCTATATTCGCCCATCAAAATCTCCACAAACGGCTCCTGTATTTTTCATTCCTAAGAAAACTGGCAAGAAATGTCTCGTCATGGACTACCAGTATTTAAACGAGGGTACAATAAAAAACTCATACCCTCTCCCTCTCATTTCAGCACTCGTCAATCGTTTCAAAGGCGTGGACAAGTTCACCTGCCTCGACCTTAGGTGGGGTTACAACAACGTTCGCATCAAAGAAGGCGACGAGTGGAAAGCAGCCTTCATCACACCCCTGGGGGCTTACGAACCAGTCGTAATGTATTTCGGGATGACTAACTCTCCTCCCACTTTTCAGCATATGATGAACAATATATTTAATGACATGTACGCCGCGGTTATCGTCTACCTCGACGACATGTACATCTTCACCAAAAATAAATCCGATGAGGAACACTCTGAGGTCGTAAAGGAAGTATTATGCAGACTACGCGAAAACGACCTTTATGCAAAACCAGAAAAATGCGTATTTAACGCTGACAAAGTTGACTTTCTCAGCACGACGGTATCCGCCAACGGCATCAGCATGTAAAACAACAAGGTCAATGCAATACTCGATTGGCCCGCACCCACGAAGCTCAAACAGCTGCAATCATTCCTTGGGCTGTGTAACTATTATTGTTGTTTCATTAACGGTTTTGGACAGATCGCCCGCCCCCTCAACGATCTGACAAAAAAGAACGTGCCATATACCTGGGGGGAGGCACAACAAAACGCGTTTGATACGCTCAAAAAACAATTCACAACAGCCCTCCCTCCTCGCTTTCCCTGATGCATCAAGAGAAATGCGCATGGAAACCGACGCCAGCGACATTGCCACAGGCGTGGTTTTATCAGTCCTGGGGGAGGATAACTCCTGGCGTCCCTGCACCTTTTTGTCTCATTCCTTTTCTGCTGCTGAGCATAACTACCCAATCTACGACAAGGAGTTACTAGCCATCATTCGTGCCCTCGAGGAGTGGCATCATTATCTAATCAGTAATACTAACTTCGAGATTTGGACAGATCATAAAAATCTCAAATACTGGAAAAAACCGCAGACACTCTTGGGCTGACAAGCCCACTGGCACGAGTTACTGCAAGAATGCAATTACATGCCAATTTATAAACCCGGCACCACGAATGGGTGTGCCGATGCCCTCTCTCGTCGCCCTGACCACAGCGACGCTGTCGATAAATTAAACAAAAACATTACAGTCTTCCCATCCACTGTTCTCCGGTCTGCCTCCCTATCTATTCCGGTCAAATTAACTTCCACAGATGCTCGCTTACCCTCGAAGGGCTCCCCCGATGCTACAGGCTTCGACCTGTATGCGTGTGTTGCACTTGACATCCCCGCCCACGACCAAGCTCTCATACCCACCCATGTCAAGATTCAACTTCCCTCCGGCACCTACAACAGAATTGCACCATGATCAGGCCTCGCCCTCAAGCATAAAATCAATGTCATGGCCGGAGTCATTGACACCGATTATAGGGGAGAAATTGGTGTAATTCTGTTCAACCACTCCAATTCCCCATTTCACATTTCTAAATTCGACCGTATCGCACAACTAATTATTGAAAAAATAGAAAATCCAATCCTAACAGAAGAAAAGATCCTCGAAAACTCACAACGAAACGACAAAGGTTTTGGCTCCACAGGAGTTAAAGCAATTTCCTCCACCTCCCTATCCCCAAATTTTGAAACTAAATTATCTTTTGAATCAGCAAAAATGGACATTGATGCCATCAACGAGTATGAATACTATGCCAATGAAAAACTTTTCAGAAATTTGAACGGGATTATTTTCATTCCCCCTTCACTTCGCACCGAGTTGATCTCGCTATTTCACGATTCTCCTGTCGCAGGCCATCCAGGCTGAGACCGTACCATTTTCTCTATTAAACATTTCTATTGGTGGCCAGGTGCCGCCAAAGACATTTCCTCGTACATAGAACACTGCCAGGTGTGCTCCCTCATGAAGGGTTCATCAAAGCCACCGGCAGGAAAACTCATGCCATTGCCTGTTCCTTCCCACCCATGGGAAGATATCTCCTTTGACTTCGTCACCAGACTACCCCTTTCTAACAATTTTGATTCTATCGGGGTAGTTGTCAATCGCTTTTCTAAAGAAATCATTCTTTTCCCCTGTCTCAAAACCACTTCTTCCGCGGACTTAGCTGCACTATTTAGAGACCACGTATGGTGTCTCCACGGACTTCCTAACACTATTCTCTCGGACAGAGGACTGCAATTTGTCTCGGAGTTCACCAAAGAACTTTGCAAAGTTCTTGGTATCCAGTAGAAACTCTCCACAGCATACCATCCACAAACCGATGGTCAGACGGAACGGGTCAACTGAGAAGTTATCGCGTATCTCTGAGCTTACATCACCAAGAAGCAGGAGACATGGGCTTCGTGGCTAAAAATGGCACAATTCGTGCACAATAATACCCTCACCACGGCCACAGGGACCACACCCTTTTCAGTCATGTGAAACTACTCTCCACACATGGGTACGGAGCCCACAAACTCCACTACGACTCCTGGGGGGTCGTTCGGTAAAATCATTGGACATAATCACGAGGAAATCGCTTCTACATTACAAAAAACCTGCGATCGGATGTTGCACGCACAAACATCCAAGCGATCTTCCGCCCCTAACTATTCTATCGGAGACCTAGTCTGGCTCTCCACCAAACATCTCTCCCTCCCCTATCCCGCATGTAAATTAACACAAAGATTCATTGGCCCCTATCGTATCACCGCCATTCTTCCTAATGCCGTTACCCTTGCCCTCCCTTCCTCCATATCCATTCATCCCACCATTAATATTTCCTGCATTAAACCATAAAAAGCCCCACTGGACGGACAAAATGTATTTAAACCAGACCCTATCACTGTGACCGAAGATCATCACGAAGAATACGAAGTCAATCGTATCATCCAGTCACGGCTTTACCGTGGCAAATTACAATACCTCATCCACTGGAAGGGATGGGACGAGGTGGATCACACCTGGGAACCCGCCGTTAACTTAAAACACGCACAAGACGCAATCGCCGAGTTTCATACTTCTCACCCCAATGCCCCATGCCCCATTCGGGGTATCTCCGAGACTGAATTCGCTTCTCTCTTTTGCCTCTTCGGTCCTTCCTATACCGAATTCACCAATTCTTGACTAGATCTCGAATCTGGTGAATGAGGGGTAGTGTTATAGTTCAGGACCTATATGCTACATTTTTCACTTTTTCGTTACTTCGAACTTAACGTTTTCTTTCACTTTTCTAAAGTCACGTGATGAATGCACGTGACCGTGAGATCTCTCACGTGACCTGAGGTCTAGCCTATGATGTCATTATGACATCATGCCTCACGTCTTTCATCTCTGCTCCTTTTCCCATGAGGATGCTTCTTTCTTCCCACACAGACTTCTCGCCGTCCTCATGGTTTCCTCATTTCCTTTCATTCTCACACCGGCCCTCAACCGATTAGGACTCAGACAACCTACCCTAAACCCTACATACTTACATATATAAACCCTCTCCCCTCGTCGTCTATTCCCCAGTCCTATTCACTTGAATACCCTCCTCCTTTGGGGCCTGTTCATTTGTGTATCACTCCATCTCTTTACCTTTACTCTTCACTATTGAGACCGTGAACGGCTCAGTAGTTCAATTGTATCTCTGCATTTGCCGTCCCTTGAGCAACGTTACTGCTCACTTGTCGTTCCACGTGCCAAGTACATGATTTACTTGGGCACCGTTAACTTCCTTGTTCTTGACTACCATGTCCTCATACACGTCTGGCTTGACGTCCGCACCCGTACCGTTCACACCGTTGCCGGAGTCACTCAACGCCTAGATTAGGTGTTGTGCTCCCTTAGTTATCTTCATTCCATTTCAACTACTAAAGCTATGCAAATCCCAATTCAGTTAGTTGTTCCCTCACACACCCAAAAAGCCATCGACACCGGCACCCTCATTGATAGCAGTGCTGAAATCTCCTGCATTGATCGAGACTTTGTGTCTAAACATCGTCTCCCCACCGAGAAACTCGCCTCCCCCATCCACGCCCGCAATGCCGATTACTCGTACAACAAGAATGGGAACATCACCCATACTTGCACCTTGTATTCCAACATCAAAGGAATCTTCCAGAAGGTCACTTTCTATGTCATGGCCTGCGGAAGAACTAACGTCATTCTTGGACTCCCCTGGTTAAGAACCACCAATCCCACGATCGACTGGAAAAGTTGAACCCTCTCAATCCCCGAATCCCTTGATGAATCAAATGACTTCTACGCCTCCTGTGCCAAAGACTCCAAACGCCACAACTTCCACTTCCCCGCACCCCGCCACGTCCACGTATCCTCTGTCCATGACTACCACCTTTACGGGTTCCTTTAACAAGAGAACGAGGAACAGTTCCTCTCTCGAGCTCTTGATAATCGCTCCCTCTTCCAAACCATCTGTGGGGAATCCTGTTCTGTCCCAAAAGGATCTCCCATTATCGCCAAACTCACCACCGCCACGGAACTCACCATGGAAGCTGAACAAAATAAACCAAAAACCACCCTTCTCCCGGAGTTCTCCCAATTCGCCCCTGTCTTCACCAAGGAAACCACGGACCACATCCCCCCCTCTCACCCCTATGATCACGAGATCAATGTCAAAGAATCCTTTGTCCCTAAAGTAGGAAAGATATACCCCTTATCTCCTGATGAACGCAAAGCCACCGAGGACTTCTTAGAAGAGAACCTCAAAGCCGGAAAGATCCATCCCTCAAACTCCCCCCAAGCCACACCCTTCTTCTTTGTCAAAAAGAAGGATGGTGGACTCCGCCCCTGCCAAGACTACCACTATCTCAACGAACATACCATTCGTGACGCCTACCCCCTTCCCCTCATCTCCGACCTCGTTGATAAACTCTGAGACGCCAAGGTCTTTACCAAGTTCGACGTATGATGGGGATACAACAATGTCTGCATCAAAGACGGACACCAATGGAAAGCTGCCTTCATCACCCATAAGGGGCTCTTCGAACCCACTGTCATGTTCTTCAGCCTCACAACTCCCCTGCCACATTCCAACGATTCATGAATGACTCCTTCCGTGATATGATCGCTGAAGGATGGCTCATTATCTACATGGATGATCTCCTCATCTTCTCCCCCGACCCCGCAACCCATGAGGAATGTACTAAGCGCGTCCTGCAACGTATGATGGAGCTTGACCTCCATCTTAAACTTGAGAAATGCAAATTCGCCACTACCGAGGTTAAATACCTTGGTATGATCGTCAAACCCGGCCAACTCGCCATGGACCCTGTCAAACTCAATGGTATCGTCAAATGGCCTATCCCCCAGAAAGTCAAGAATGTTTGCTCCTTCCTTGGCTTTGCCAACTTCTACCGTTGCTTCATCCCTGACTACTCCAACATCGCCCGCCTTCTCATTGACCTCACCAAGAAAAACTGCGCTTGGTCCTGGACTCCTGCTTGTCAACAAGCCATGAACACCCTTCGTTCCCGATTCCTTTCCAAACCCGTCCTCCACCTCCCCAACCTCTCTGCACCTTTCACCATTGCCACTAATGCCTCCAAGTTCACTTTTGGAGGTATCCTTCTTCAAACTGACTCAAATGGCGATTGGCATCCCTGCTCCTATCTCTCTCAATTGTTCTCCCCTGTGAAAAGGAATTACAACATCTACGACTGTGAACTCCTTGCTATCATTCGCGCCTTAAAGACATGGTGCCACTACCTCCATGGCTCCCCCTTCCCTGTCCAGGTCTTCACCGACCACAAAAACCTCATTTACTTCCGTCAACCCCAGGCGTTGAATCGCTGCCAAGCTCGCTGGCTTCTCGACCTTGCTGATTTCGATCTCAACATGCGGCATGTCCCTGGTTCCCAACTCACCGGCCCTGACGCCCTCTCCCGCCGCCCTGATCTACTCCCTGCCATCGACTCCCCTGACAACAACAACGTCACCCTCTTTCCTCCATCCTTGTTCGTCAATGCTATCGACACCACTCTGGCTGACAAAGTTCAATCAGCCTCTATCTCCGATCCCCTCGTCCTGCAGAGCCTCCAATCTATGGATGGTTCTATTCCCCCTGCCTTCCGTTCCCGTCTCTCTGATTGGAAACACGTCAACGGCCTCTTGACCTACAAGGACCGTATCTATATCCCCAACGACTCCTTCCTCCGCCGCACCATCGTGCAACGCTGCCACGACCATGACACCGCTGGACATCCCGGTTTTCTTAAAACTCGCCAGCTTGTCGTCGCCGAATTCTGGTGGCCCAGCCTTGCCTCCTTTGTATGCAAATATGTCGAAGGCTGTGCTACTTGTCAGCAAAACAAGGCCAACACGCACCCCACCATTCCCCCGCTCTCCCCCATTCGTTCCCTCGCCTCCCGTCCCTTCCAACAGGTCTCCTGCGACCTTGTCACTGATCTTCCCCTCTCCGCTGGCTTCGATTCCTTGTTGGTCGTGGTCGACCACGGGCTTACAAAGGGGGTAATTCTATGCCCTACCAAGAAGTCCATCACCGCCGAAGGAGTCGCTGATCTTTTCTTCCACAAAGTCTTCCTTCGCTTCAGACTCTACGACAAAATCATCTCCGATCGTGGTCCCCAATTCGCCTCCACCTTCGCCAAAGCCCTCAGGAAGATCCTAAACTATGACCTCTCTCTCTCCACTGCCTATCACCCCCAGTCAGATGGGGAAACTGAACGTGTGAACCAAGAAGTTGAAACCTATCTCCGAATCTTCTGCGGAGATAACCCCACCTCGTGGTCAGAAAAGATCTCCCACGCCGAATTCACTCACAATCATCACCCTCATTCCGTCACCGGCAAATCCCCGTTCTTCCTCATGATGGGCTTCAAACCCCGTGCCCTACCTTCCCTCCTTCCTGAATCCCCTCTCCCTGCCATTGAAACCAGACTCAAAGCCCTTTCCGCGGCTCACGATGAAGCATTGGCAGCTCACGAACTCGCCCACCAAGTCATGGCCTTCCGTATCCATAAGAACTTTACCCCTTTTGCACTAGGAGATAAGGTGTGGCTAGAAGCCCACAATCTCAAGCACTCTATCACCAACCTGAAGTTCACCACTAAGTGAGAAGGACCCTTTACCATAACCAAGGTCCTATCTCCAATCGTCTATCAACTCCGCCTCCCCAAAATGTGGAAGATTCACAACACGTTCCATGCTTCCCTCTTATTGCCTTATCATGAAAATGATATCCATGGACCCAACTTCCCTGCTCCACTGCCTGACCTTATCCAGGGCGAGAAAGAATACGAAATTGAAAAAATCCTACGCCACCGTGGAACTCCGTCTCACCACTTCTTCTTGATCTGATGGAAAGGATACTCCACCGAAGAAGATTCCTGGGTCCCTGAACGGGACTTAAAACATGCAAAGTCCACCCTCACAAATTATAAAAAGCTCCACCCCTCCGTCTTCCCCCGCAAACCAACCTGAACTCCTACCACCATGTCCACCCAACAAACCGTCTCTGATTCCGTTTCATCTCCTTCTTCTTTGTCTCCTTCTACCTTAGACTCTTCTCCTTCTTTAGCCAAAAGGCTTTCTTCTCCACCCCAGCGTAACTCCCCTGAACCCTCCTCCACTCGCCCATCTCCTGGATGGAACCACACCCCCTTGCCCACCTTGCCTGTCACTCCTCCCACCATCGTCTCTGTCGACATTCCCCTCTATGCCCACCGTCTCTGCGAAGAACTCGCTGACGGCCGCGCCCTGGAACGACAGGCATCCCTCCTCCAAAACCCTCGCATCGCCGTTCCCCTTGGTTGTTACCTTGACGTCGGTTCCCCACTGTGGAACCTCTACCATGCCTACCTCCAAGTCCAACGTCTCGGCAACCTCCTGACCCTTTCCAGAGGAACCTTTGGCCGTAGGGCCAACTTTGTTCACAACATCCAGCAAAACCTTGAGGGAAACCTCACTGCTACCCTCTTCCAACTCAGTATGCCCGAGTTTCTTGATGACGTTGACCGTTTAACCTAAGCACCATCTATGGAGAACTCACTGACACCCCCCTCTCTCGTTCTCATCCCCGTTACAACGAGACCTGTTTCGAGTGCCACTATCTGGGACATTGACGTATCGATTGTCCTTGGTATCAATGCCCATCCTGCCTTGTAACCACCCCACACCACTCTCAACAATGTTGCCCCCTCCATCGTCGCACTCCCCCTCCTCCTTTCTCCTCACCGTCTAGTTCCTCCTGCTCCTCCACGTCCTCTGCTCGCCCTGTTCCCCCTCCTCATTCTCGAGTCACACCATCCTATCCCTGCCATCATAACCGACGATCTCACTCTCCCATTCCTCGCTCCCCCTCTCCATATGACTATGATGATCCCTACAACGATGCCACCTATGCCAACATGACTGGCTCCCTCGGCGCCTCCTACCGCGACTTCTGACTCGCGCCATTCACATATTATCCTTCTCCAGAGTTTCAGATCTAGTAGGGGGGTAATGTTACAATTCACCTTTTTCTTTGCTTTTCGCATTAGCATTCACCTTACACTTCTTGCTAATGCCTTTCTTTCACACGACGACCACTGCTTCCTTCCGCTCTTCTCATGATGGTTATCTTGATTATGAACTCTTATCTTTTGCCCTGCTTCCTTCTGACGGACAGCCCCACTTCCTTTGCTCTGATAACTTCTGTTATCTTCCTCACACCACTTACCTTATCGGACTCCCTCTGACCTCCCGCTACTACATAGCTTGGTCCGTGCACAGTTCCCTTTAGGTATATAAAGCCTGCCATTGTTACCTTGTATTCTCTAAGCTAGACCTACCTGGAATAGCACCTTTGTTTCCTTCACTCGTCCATCGCTCTCTAAGTCATTCGTCCTACTTTTGAGTGGACACTCATCGTTCTACCCTCGTCTCCAGTTGCTCTTCTTTGCGACTTGTCCCCGCCGCTCTTCTTTGCAGTTGTCCCGTCGACAAGGGTATCCCTTGGTCGATTATCCTTCGTCCACCTCAGGAAGCCCCTGTGGAAGTCTCTGGTCGTTAACCACACAACTCGTCCTTGTCTCCAGTCGCTCTTCCTCGTGACTCGTCCCGTCGATAAGCAAGCCCCTTAGTTGACATCCCCTTGTCTCCCAGGTCTACTTTCGTTCCTACTCGGACCGACCGTAACACACATATCCATTGGGGTACCTCTGCCTGGTTAGAGCCTGGTTTCTGTGAAGTGGGGCTCAGTGTTTTGCTGGGCTTACTTCTTTCCAGATGCACCCTCTCAAACATTTTACCCAGCTTGATGACTTCTTCCTATGTAGCCAGATCATTGACAATCATGGGATTGTGGATTGAAATTGAAAGTAGATATTGTAATTGAGATGCTCTTGATAGAGTTGGAGCACATTTGGGTTGATGGCCACAAGGCTGGCATCTTGTTGTAGCAGCTTAAATTGCTGCATAAAAACTTCAATTTGCATATTCCCCTACTAAAAAATAAGTAATTGCTGATAGCTTTCCTCCATAAGAATGTTAATTCAGAAGTGTTTCTCTACTTCCTTCTTTAGCTCTTTCCATGTGAGCCAGCCACTCAGGTTGGTACTCTTCTTTTGATATTTCTCAAGTGTGATACATCTTGACATTGGACCCATGTTAAGACCTTTACCCATCAGAGGCAGAATGTGGAACAGTTTTCATTCCATGTACCAGGAATGGCAATGAGATGGGTAGGGAGTGAGGAAGTGGGAGTGGGAGTGGGAGCTGTAGTGGTTGCAGCAATTTTCTGCATGAGTTGCTATTGTAGCTGCTATTACACAAGAAGGGACATTTGTAACATTGTGGCCATATTGGCCATAGTGGCACATATCTCAACCCATGAGACATTGGGGTTGGCAGGAGGCGGAGGTAGATGTAACAGAGTGGAATGGCAAACGAGGCTATTCCATCCGCCTTGTGGGAAGGTTCCTGCTGGTGATGAAGGGTTGTCAATGAGTGCCATCTAGCTGTAATAGATAGCAGCGAGGAGAGGGGTTTGGGGAACGTGTGTGCTTTTTGTAACAGGATGGCATCTGGTAAGAGTATGGTGAGGACCACCACTGTACCTCAGGCAGTTTGGACGTGGGGAACCAGGCAAGATACAAGTGAATAGAACTAAGGAATATACAGGAGGGTACTATGGTATATATAGGAAAGGGATTGGTTTAGGGGAGGCTCCTGTATGTACATGAGGGCCAGTATAGAAGTATGGAACAAGGATAACATGAGGTGTCCATGAGGTTACCATGAGGCATGACATCATGTCACATGACCAGTCTAGGTGTGGTCCTAGACCCTAAGCCTAGCTGTGGAGGTTGTCACGTGAGATGCTATCCGATAAGATAAAATAAGTGTCCAAGTGTTATAATAATCATATCGCCAATCCTATAACAGTGGAGACATGGTCATGCTAGATCTCAACATTGTTTACTGGAATTTGGTAGGGCAATGGGGCTTGTTCTTGGGTCTGAGCTTGAAGAGGTGCTCGAAACCAGGGGTAATTTGTCCTAAGCAGAAATATTTTGAGTAACAAGTACCATACTTTTTGCAAGGGTGGCAAACAGGGGTGGGAGAGGGAGAAGGAGATCAAACTGTTGAAAGGATACAGGTGGTAAGGTAGAGGAATACCTGACACTCACCAAGGTTAAAGGGATTGGTTTCAAGAGATGGTTGTGGTAAGAACACAAGATGCTATTCGAACTCAGATGACTGAGTTCCAACTTATATACTACATGGAGCATGTGACTATTTCCTAATGAGGTAAGCTACACTACAACTAGTAAGTAATAAGTAGTATTGAGAGCTACTACATGGTGCTCAATCAACACAAACAATGATGGAAGGGGAAGGAGTTTAAACAATGACAGAAGGGAGAGAAGGAGTTCAAACAACAACAGGAGGGGGAGAAGGAGTTCAAACAACAACAGGAGGGGGAGAAGGAGTTCAAACAATGACAGAAGGGGAAGAAGGAGTTCAAACAACAACAGGATGTTATAGGACTTGCTACATTCTATAGCACTGGATGCTTATCTTATCTTATCTCCTGGTTATCATATCATATTGATGGTCTAGCCCTATGATAATCTAGCCTTCCTTGTCATGTGATATGACATCACCATAGGTCTGGATGCTGATTGTTGTAGTTCGGGCTACAACACTACTGCTTACCATTACATTCCCTTGATTCTCCTTTACCTGGACTTACCATTTCTACTTTCGAGGTCACGTGACTTGGCCACTATTATCTTATCTATTGTACCTTAGGGGCACATGCTAGTTCCCACGATCACATGCCTATAGGCCATTCTGGACTATGTCTAGATCCATGATATCACTATGACATCATGCCTCACCACTACCACATTCCTTACATTAGACCTACCCTAGAGTACACAGCTTGGTCCGTGCACTCTCGGTAGACACTATATATAGGGTAGCAATGCAACTGGATTAGCCAGTCTTATTCATTTGTCTTACCCTCCACACTGTGGAGCCTGAGTATACTTGAGTACCACTCATTCCTCTCATTCACCGGCTTGCCACCATTATCCAGCTTCTCCTCATATTTATCATTCTAGGTGACACTTGGGCCATCCTAGCTAGAGGCTAGGCCACCCTCATTGGAGTTGGTTCTTTGCTATTACACTGATGATCTCATTGGTCTAGGCTATGACATCTACTGATGTCATACCTCATGGGTAGCCTTATGGACACCTCACAATAGCCACATATCTATTATCCCTATAGTGTTATAGTTCAGGACCTATACACTACATTTTTCTACTTTTCTTCTTTTTCAGACTTAACAATTTCTCTTCTTTTCGAAGTCACATGACTAGCGCACGTGACCATGAGACCTCTCACATGACCTGAGGCCTAGCCTATGATGTCATCATTGACATCATGCCTCATGTCTTTCATCTCCATTTCCTTTCCCATAAGGACGCTTCTTTCTTCCCACATGGACTTCTCGCCATCCTCTTGGTTACCTTGCGTTCTCCTCATGTTTGTTTTCTCACACCAGCCCTTAACCATTTAGGACTCAGACAACCTACCCTAAAGCTCTTGTACTTACATATATAAACCCTTCCCCTTTGTTGTCTACTCCTCAGTCCTATTCACTTAATTACTCTCCTCCTTAGGAGCCTGGTCATTTGTCTACCACTCTACTTCCTACTTTTACCTTTCACCATCAAGATCATGAACGACTCTTTGGTTCAATTGTATCTCTGCATTTGCTGTCTCCCGAGCAACATTACTGCTCGCTCGTCGTTCCTCGTGCCAAGTTCATGATCTACTTGGGCACCATTAATTTCCTAGTACTCGACTATCATGTACTCATCCACATCTGGCTGGACGTTAGGACCCGCCAAGTTCATACCGTTGCCAAAGTCGCCCAACACCTAGATTAGGTATTGTGCTCCAGTTGTTCTTTCATTCCCGTTTCACTTGAATAGGACTGCCGCAAGGCCAAACCTGTTCATTCCCCCTCGCCATTGCTGTTATATGTGTTCTCATGCACGTGCTGACCACCTCACCTTTCAACAACAACAAGCTGCCCTTAATCTTTATGCCACAACTTGTATCATTCGTCTATTGCCTGCACCAGAACCACCCCGTCTCTTTGCCCCTAACTTTGCTCACTACTTAGGCAAACTACTGCCAACCTACGATAAGGTCGACCCCAACGACCACCTCATTGAGCAACCAAGGGAATACTGCCCTGCTCCCATCCCATCTCACGAAGTCACCCCCATTCCTCATTCTCCTTCCCCTTCTTTTTCTTCTTGTGCCATCTCTCCCATTCCCTAACCTCCAGCTCTACCCCATGCATGTCGTCAGCGCAAACTTTGCCACAGAGAACTCAAGAACATCCGCCCCGAAACCCAGCGTTTCGCCGCTTTTTACCGCCTCCACCCTAAATCTGTTCTCCACCACCCTGCTAAATTTTTGTAAACCATGTCCAAACAAGCCGCAGCTCCACCTGCCAACCCCAACATTACATGGGCTGACATACAAAACACGATGGCCAACATGGCCACCCTTCTTCAAGCGTCACTCCTCTCACAACAACAAATGACACAACAACTAGCCGAAGCAGCGATGACACATCCCTCATCTCTGCCTAACAAGTTAATCACTGACCCCGGTACATGGGACGATAACCAGGTCACTTTCCGCCCCTGGTGGGTCAGGATCATGACCTGGGTCCAATGTCAAGGCGGTCTCGACAATCATCAGCAAACTGCCACCGTCCTTCTCCAGATGGTTGAAAAGCAGAATCTGTCACGAGGATTACCCTCGAAAAGTATCAAAAGAAAAACTCCGCCCTCGAGTGGCCAACATGGGAGGAGTTAAAGAAAGAAGTCAAAGACCACTTCAGGATCAACGTTCTAAAGGAAGAATCGTACATTCAGCTCACCAACCTTCAGCAGGGCTCGATGCCGATTGAGGTGTTCACTCAACAATTCGAACTTCTCCAACAGGATGTGGACCTGTCGCAACATGACAACAATGTCCTCTGCCTCTATAAAGAGCAGATTGACTACAATATATACTTTCAGTTGTCAACAAGGAGTCCTGCTCTCGCCGACTTGCTTGCCACTTGGCAAGAGAAGGCTGTTGAGATGGGCAAGATGTTCGAGAAAATGTGGTTGGAATGAAGCAAGCAACCGTAGCAACACCAATTTGAGCCCCACTTCACTGAAGTAGGTATGCAAGCGGGCCAGGGTGCCCCTATGGACACACGCACAGTCCAACTGACTCAGCAGGAAACAAGGACCTGCTATAACTGTAACAAGGTCGGTCACTTATCTCATGCGTGCAAAGAACCACACAAACCACGTGGCCAACCAATCTTCGATCCAGTCACTGGTCGCACTCATTATGCCCTGCCTCGACCTGCTTCACTCCGCGAGATACCGCTCGCTCCCACCACTGCCATCGCCACTGTCCCCAAGGCAGCACAAGGTTCTGGAAATCCCCCATGGATGACCAAAGAGGCCCAGGCCTATTACCTGGACATGTTTGAGTCTCGGGCTTGCCAGCTTGCCACCGAGGGACTGAAGGGAAAAGGCAAAGCCAAGTAGTAGGAGGTACCTACTTGGCAACAGACCTCAAGTTTTCATCTTCTCGCTCTTCTTCTTCTTCCTCTTCTTTTAACCATTTTGCGATATTCAGGGAGATGGACAGTTTGTTAGGTGATGTTGACTTACCGAACAATTCTTTTTGTAATAGTTACGATACTGACTCCGAAGGAGCGTCTCTTTGGAGCGCAGCACTGGAGAATAAACATAGTGTGCTTAATTCTCTGGTTATGGACAAATTTTCTTTTTATCCAATTCCCCTCCTAACCCTAACCTTACCCTCAGGAATACCTCTCCTGCTGGGGAATTCAACATCAACACCGATGTATACTTTCAGAAAAACCAAAAATGGCAAAAAACATCTGAAAAAGCACTTCTCGACTCGGGAGCAGTCCAAATGTTTGTGGACAAAAAATGGGTAACATCTTTGGGTATCCCCACTAAAAAATTATCTCTTCCTCGATTGATCACTAACGCCAATGGGACCTCTTCATCCCATGGCACTATCACCGATTACGTTTCTGTCATGTTTTCATACCAAGGTCACTCTGAAGGAGTTGACGCCTTGGTAACTAATTTAGGAACTCATAGTATTTATCTAGGCTATGACTGGTTCCAATGCCACAACCCACTAATCAACTGGGTCGATAAAGAAATAAAGTTCTGCTGCTGTACTGTTATAGTTCAGGACCTATATGCTACGTTTTCACTTTTTCTCACTTTTCGAACTTAACGATTTCTTTCTCTTTTTGAAGTCACGTGACTAGTGCACATGACCGTGAGAATCCTCATGTGACCTGAGGCCTAGCCTATGATGTCACTATGACATCATACCTCATGTCATTCATCTCCGCTCCTTTTCCTATGAAGACACTTCCTCCTTCCCACACGGACTTCTCGCCGTCCTCATGGCTACCTCATTTTCTTTCATTCTCACACCGGCCCTCAATCGATTAGGACTCAGACGACCCACCCTAAACCTACCGTACTTACATATATAAACCCTCTCCCTTCGTCGTCTTTCCCCAGTCCTATTCACTTGAATACCCTCCTCCTTGGGGCCTGTTCATTTGTTTACCACTCTTCTTACTTTCTCCCTCACTCTGCACTTGCCGACTTCGTGCACGTTACCGCACGCTACTTGTTTTCCTTCATGAATGTTATACCTTGGAACTGTCCACTTCCTTGTTGCTGAATACCACGTCTTGGTACATGTTTGGTTGGACACTCGTCGTCGCCTCGTCCACACCGTCGCAGAAGTAGCCCAATGCCTAGATTAGGTGTTGTACTACTTGTTTGAGTTTCATCCCGTTTCACTTGAATAGGACTGCCGCAAGGCCGAACTGTTCGTTTCCCCTCGCTTCCATCGTCTTATGCACTCTCGTACTCGCACAGACCATCTCCATCTTCAGCAACAGCAAGCCGCCCTTAACCTTTACGCCGCCACCCCCGTATCATTAGAGTTTCGCCCGCACCAGAGCCCCTCCGTTTCGCTCCGTTCTTTGGGCAACCCGCCTACGCCGACGAGGTCGATCCAAACGACCACCCCATTGAACAACCTCGTGAATATTTCCCGGCCCCTATCCCTTCGTGCGAACCCACACCAGCTCCTCATTCCCCTTCCCCATCCTTTTCCTCTCGCACTGTCTCTCCCATTCCCCCACCTCCAGCTCTACCTCGTGCACGTAAACAGCGCAAAGTCTGTCGCCTCGAACTAAAAAATGTTCGACCCGACACCAGCTGTTTTCCTCATCTCTTCCGTCTCTGTCCTCGCACCGTCCTCCGCCGCCCTGCCAAGTTTTTGTAAACCATGTCCGAACAAGCCGTAGCCCCGCCTGCCGACCCCAACGTTACTTGGGCTGACATCCGACAAACAATGGCCAATATGGCCGCACTCCTCCAAGCATCGTTGCTGTCGCAGCAGCAGATGACACAACAACTAGCTGAAACTGCAACGATGCATACTACGTTGCTCCCCGCAAAGCTTATCGCCGACCCAGGTACGTGGGACGGCAACCGTGTAACCTTCCGCCCCTGGTGGGTAAAGATTGCTACATGGGTCCAATGTCAAGGCGGTCTAGATGATCGTCAAGCAACCACCGCCGTTCTCCTTCGAATGGTAGGCAAAGCCGAGTCATTCTCGAGGATCACACTCGAGAAATATCAAAAGAAGAACTCCGCCCTGGAATGGCCAACTTGGGAGGAGTTAAAGAAAGAAGTTGAGGACCACTTCAGGATCGACGTCCTGAAAGAGGAAAGTTACATCCAGCTGACCAACCTTCGGCAGGGCTTGATGCCGATTGAGGTTTTCACGCAACAATTCGAGCTATTGCGACAGGATGCGGATCTGTCATGACACGACAACAACGTCTTGCGCCTCTACAAAGAGCACATCGATTACAACATATACTTTCAGTTGTCGACAAGAAGCCCCACCCTCAAGGACTCGCTTACCGCCTGGCAAGAAGGCGCTATCGAGATGGGCAAGATGTTTAAGAGGATGCGGCTAGAGCGTAGCAAACAGCCACAACAACGAATATTTGAACCTCGTTTTACTGAGGTAGGCACTCAACCGGGCCAAGGCACCCTGATGGACACTCGCGCTGTCCAACCGACCTAACAGGATACAAGGACCTGTTACAACTGCAACAAGGTTGGTCACATTTCGCGCGCATGCAAGGAACCCTGCAAACCGTGTGGCCGGCCTCTCTTTGACCCAGTCACCGGCCGCACACGCTATGCCCCGCCTTGCCCTGCTCCCATTCGCGAGAAACCCTCGCCCCCACCACTGCCATCGCTGCCGTTCCTGACATGGCACAAGGATCCGGAAATCCTCCATGGATGACTGAAGAGGCCCAGGCCTACTACCTGGACATGTTTGAGTCCCGAGCTTGCCAGCTCGCTACAGAAGGACTCAAGGGAAAAGGCAAAGCCAAGTAGAGAGAGGTACCTACTTGGCTAAGGACCCTAGCTTTTCTTCTTCTTTTAATAATCGCTTCACAGTGTTAGGGGAGATGGACGATGGGTTGGACGGCGATGACTCATTGAACAATTTGTTTACTAGTTACGATACCGACTCTGAAGGAGCGACCTTCTTGAGCAAAGCTCAGGGCGCAGCACAGGAGAATAAACAAAGTGTGCTTAATTCTCCTATTACGAACAATTTTTCTTTTTTACCCGATTCTCCCTCTAACCCTAACCTCACCCTCAGGAATACCTCTCCTGCTGGGGAATTCGATATCGACACCGATGTCTACTTCCAAAAAGACAAAAAATGGCAAAAAACATCGGAAAAAGCGCTCCTGGACTCCGGAGCAGTCCAAATGTTCGTGGACAAAAAATGGGTAACCTCTCTTGGTATACCCACCAAAAAATTATCCCTTCCTCACTCTATCACTAACGCTGACGGGACCTCGTCGTCCCACGGCATGATCACAGATTATGTCTCCGTTGTCTTTTCCTACCAAGGGCACTCTGAAGGAGTGGACGCCCTGGTAACCAATTTAGGCACTCACCGTATTTATTTAGGCTACAATTGGTTCCAACGCCACAACCCTCTTATCGACTGGGTTGACAAAGAAATCAAGTTCTGTCGCTGCACCCGTAACTGCGTTACAATCAACACAGCAGGATTAGTCAAAGAGGTCTGGAACCCATCTATTCGATCAATCGAGGAAGGACTCGCCGAAAAGGTACCTAAACAATACCACGATTTCCTCGACGTATTTAGCAAAGAAGAGTGAAAATGCATGCCCATTTGCAAACCATGGGATCATGCTATCAATCTTAAACCCAACTTCGTACCCAAAAAAGGTCGGGTAATTCCACTCTCCGATGCCGAATTAGAAGAAGTCCAGAACTTCTTATCTTCCAAACAAGAAAAAGGCTATATACGCCCATCAAAATCCCCACAAACGGCTCCCGTATTCTTTATCCCCAAGAAAACTGGCGAGAAATGTCTCGTCATGGACTACCGATATTTAAACAAGGGTACAGTTAAAAACTCATACCCCCTTCCTCTTATTTCAGCACTCGTCGACCACCTCAAAGGCGCAGACAAATTCACCTGCCTCGACCTTAGGTGAAGTTACAACAACGTTCGCATCAAGGAAGGCGACGAGTGGAAAGCCGCTTTCGTCACACCCCTGGGGGCTTACGAACCTGTCGTAATGTATTTTGGGATGACTAACTCTCCTCCCACATTCCAACAGATGATGAACGACATATTTAACGACATGTACGCCACGGTCATCGTCTACCTCAATGACATGTGTATTTTTACAAAAAACAAATCCAATGAGGAACACTCCGAGGTCGTCAAGGAAGTTCTGCACCGATTACGCGAAAATGACCTTTACGCAAAACCTGAAAAATGTATCTTTAACACCGATAAAGTTGACTTTCTCGGTATGACAGTTTCTGCCGATGGCGTCGGCATGCAAAACAACAAGGTCAATGCCATACTCAACTGGCCCGCGCCCACGAAGCTCAAGCAGCTTCAATCATTCCTCGGGTTGTGTAACTATTATCGTCGATTTATTCACGGATTCGGACAGATCGCTCGTCCTCTCAACGATCTGACAAAGAAAAACATGCCATACACCTGGGGGGAGGCACAACAAAAAGCGTTTGACATGCTCAAAAAACAATTTACAACTGCCCCTCTCCTCGCTTTTCCCGACGCTTCCAAGGAAATGCGTGTCGAGACTGACGCTAGCAACATCGCTACGGGCACAGTCTTATCTGTTCTAGGAGAGGACGGATCCTGGCGTCCTTGCGCCTTTTTATCTCATTCCTTCTCTTCTGCTGAACGTAACTACCCAGTCTACGACAAAGAGTTACTGGCTATTATCCGTGCCCTCAAAGAATGGCGCCACTATTTAATTGGAAAAGCTAACTTCGAGATTTGAACAGATCACAAAAATCTCGAATATTGGAAAAAGCCGCAGACGCTTTCGGGCCGACAAGCCCGCTGGCACGAGCTACTGCAAGAATTCAACTACACACTAATTTACAAACCTGGTACAACGAATGGACATGCCGACGCTCTTTCTCGTCGCCCTGACCATGGTGACGCCGTCGATAAATTAAACGAAAACATCACGATGTTCCCCTCTACTGTCCTCCAGTCGTCCTCACTATCTATTCCAGTCGAATTAACATCCACAGACACTCGATTGCCCTCGAAGAGTTCTCCTGACGCTGCAGGTTTTGACCTGTACGCGTCCGTTGATCTTGACATTCCCGCCCATGACCAAGCTCTCATCCCCACCCGTGTCAAGGTTCAGCTCCCCTCCAGCACCTATGGCAGAATTGCACCATGTTTGGGCCTCGCCCTCAAACATAAAATCGACATCATGGCCGGAGTCATTGATACCGATTATAGGGGAGAAATTGGTGTAATTCTGTTCAACCACTCCAATTCCTCTTTCCACGTCTCAAAATTCGACCATATCGCGCAACTAATTATTGAAAAAATAGAAAACCCAACTTTAACAGAAGAAAAGACTCGCGACAAATCCCAACGTAGCAACAAAGGTTTTGGCTCCACAGGAGTCAAAGCAATTTCCTCTACTTCTTTATCTCCAAACTTCGAAACTAAATTATCTTTCGAATCAGCCAAAATGGACATTGATGCTGTCAACGAATACGAATACTACGCAACCGAAAAACTCTTCAGAAATTCAAACGGAATTATTTTCATTCCCCCTTCCCTTCGCACCGAGTTGATCTCGCTATTCCATGATTCTCCTGTCACAGGCCACCCAGGCCAAGACTGTACTATTTCTTCCATCAAACATTTCTATTGGTGGCCAGGTGCTGCCAAAGACATTTCTTCTTATGTCAAACACTGCCAGGTGTGCTCCCTCACGAAGGGTTCGTCAAAGCCACCAGCAGGAAAACTTATGCCGTTACCTGTCCCTTCCCATCCATGGGAAGACATCTCATTTGACTTTGTTACCGGACTACCTCTTTCCAACGGTTTTGATTCTATCGGGGTAGTCGTCGACCGTTTTTCCAAAGAAATTGTTCTTTTCCCTTGTCTCAAAACAACTTCTTCTTTGGACCTAGCCACTTTATTTAGAGACCACATATGGTGTCTCCACGGACTTCCTAACACTATTCTCTCAGACAGAGGACCACAGTTCGTCTCGGAGTTCACCAAAGAACTCTGCAAAGTTCTAGGCATCCAGCAGAAACTTTCTATGGCATACCACCCTCAAACGGATGGACAGACGGAACGGGTCAATCGAGAAGTCATCACGTATCTCCAAGCTTACATCGCTAAAAAGCAGGAGACATGGGCCTCATGGCTAAAAATGGCGCAATTTGCGCACAACAACACCCTCACCACGGCCACGGGGACCACACCATTCTCAGTCACGTGAAACTACTCAGCACGCATGGGTATGGAGCCCACAAACTCCACTACGACTCCTGGGGGATCATTCGGTAAAACTGTGGGACGTAATCATGAAGAGATCGCTTCCACATTACAAAAAACCCGCGATCGGATGTCGCACGCACAAACATCCAAGCGCTCTTCAGCTCCTAATTATTCCACCAGAGATCTAGTCTGGCTCTCCACCGAACACCTCTATCTCCCCTACCCCGCACGTAAATTAACCCAAAAATTCATTGGACCCTACTGTATCACCACCATTCTCCCTAATGCCGTCACTCTCGCCCTCCCTTCCTCTGTTTCCATTCATCCCACTGTCAATATTTCCCGCGTCAAACCTTACAAAGCCCCGCTGGATGGACAAAGTGTATTTAAACCTGATCCTATCACCGTGACTGAAGACCGTCATGAAGAATACGAAGTCGACCGCATCGTCCAGTCTCGGCTTCATCGCGGCAAATTACAATACCTCATCCACTGGAAGGGATGGGACGAAGTAGATCGCACCTGGGAACCTGCCATTAATTTAAAACATGCGCAAGACGCAATCACCGAGTTTCATGCCTCCCACCCTAATGCTCCACGACCCATCCGGGGCATCTCCGAGACAGAATTTGTTTCCCTCTTTCGCCCATTCGGTCCCTCCTATACCGAATTCACCGATTCTCGACTAGATCTCGAATCTGGTGAATGGGGGGTAGTGTTATAGTTCAGGACCTATATGCTACGTTTTCACTTTTTCTCACTTTTCGAACTTAACGATTTCTTTCTCTTTTCGAAGTCACATGACTAGTGCACATGACCATGAGAATCCTCACGTGACCTGAGGCCTAGCCTATGATATCACTATGACATCATACCTCATGTCGTTTATCTCCACTCCTTTTCCCATGAAGACACTTCCTCCTTCCCACACGGACTTCTCGCCGTCCTCATGGCTACCTCATTTTCTTTCATTCTCACACCGGCCCTCAATCGATTAGGACTCAGATGACCTACCCTAAACCTACCGTACTTACATATATAAACCCTCTCCCTTCGTCGTCTTTCCCCAGTCCTATTCACTTGAATACTCTCCTTCTTGGGGCCTGTTCATTTGTTTACCACTCTTCTTACTTTCTCCCTCACTCTGCACTTGCCGACTTCGTGCACGTTACCGCACGCTACTTGTTTTCCTTCGTGAATGTTATACCTTGGAACTGTCCACTTCCTTGTTGCTGAATACCATGTCTTGGTACACGTTTGGTTGGACACTCGTCATCGCCTCGTCCACACCATTGCAGAAGTAGCCCAATGCCTAGATTAGGTGTTGTGTTTGAGTTTCATCCCGTTTCATGTACACGTAACTGTGTCATGATCAATGCAGCAGGCTTAATCAAGGAGATCTAGAACCCAGCCATCTGATTGATCGAAGAAGGACTTGCCGAGAAAGTACCCAAACAATATCACAAGTTCCTCAATGTCTTCAGCAAAGAAGAATCAAAACGCATGCCCATACAAAAACCTTGGGACCATGCTATCGATCTCAAACCCGACTTTATACCCAAGAAAGGCTGGGTGATTCCACTCTCCAACACTGAATTAGATGAAGTCCAGAACTTTATCAACTCCGAACAAGAGAAGGGCTACATTTGCCCATCAAAATCACTGCAAACAGCTCCAGTATTCTTTATCCCAAAGAAAACTGGTGAAAAACGACTCATCATGGACTATCGCTATTTAAACAAGGGAACTGTCAAAAACTCATACCCTCTCCCTCTCATTTCAGCTCTCGTCAATTGCCTAAAAGGTGTGTACAAATTCACCTGCCTTGACCTTAGGTGGGGATACAACAATGTTCGCATCAAAGAAGGCAACAAATGGAAGGCCACATTCATCATGCCCCTGGGAGCCTACAAACCCGTCATAATGTATTTTGGGATAACTAACTCTCCCCCCACGTTTCAACAGATGATGAATGATATTTTCAATGACATGTATGCCGCAGTCATTGTCTACCTTGACAACATGTGTATTTTCACCAAAAACAAATTCAATGAGGAACACTCCGAGGTCGTGAAGGAAGTTTTGTGCAGGTTATGCGAAAATGACCTTTACGCAAAACCCAAAAAATGTGTATTTAACGCTGACAAAGTCGACTTTCTCGGTATGACAGTATCTGCTGACAGTGTTGGCATGCAAAACAACAAAGTCAATGCAATACTCAACTGGCCCACTCCCACGAAGCTCAAGCAGCTTCAATTCTTCCTAGGGCTTTGCAACTATTATCGTCATTTTATTAACGGTTTTGGACAGATTGCATGCCCCTTCAATAACCTTACCAAAAAGAATGTGCCTTACACCTGGGGGGAGGCACAACAACACGCGTTTGACACGCTCAAAAAACAGTTTACGACAGCTCCTCTTCTCACATTTCCCGGTGCTTCAAAGGAAATGTGTGTTGAAACCAATGCCAGTGATATTGCTACCAGCGTGGTTCTATCCATCCTAGGGGAGGATGGCTTATGGCGCCCCTGTGCCTTTCTTTCTCACTCCTTTTCTTCTGCAGAACATAACTACCCAGTCTACAACAAGGAGTTACTTGCCATCATTTGTTCCCTCGAAGAATGGTGCCACTATTTAATTGGTAAAACTAACTTCCAGATTTGGACAGATCACAAAAATCTCGAATATTGGAAAAAACCGCAAACACTCTCAGGTCGCTAAGCCCACTGGCACGAGCTTTTACAGGAATTTAACTACACTCTCATTTATAAACCGGGCACCACAAATGGACATGCTGACGCTCTCTCTCATCGCCCTGATCACGGTAATGCAGTCAATAAATTAAATGAGAACATCACCATTTTCCCCTCCGTCATTCTCCGTTCTTCCTCTTTATCTATTCCAGTCAAATTAACCTCTACAGATGCTTGCTTACCCTCGAAGGGCTCTTCTGATGCTGCCGGTTTTGACCTGTATGCGTCCATTGATCTTGACATTCCCACCCATGACCAAGCTCTCATACCCACCTGTGTCAAGATACAACTCCCCTCTGGCACCTACAGCAGAATTGCACCACAATTAGGTCTTGCCCTCAAACATAAAATCAATGTCATGGCCGGAGTCATTGACGTTGATTATAGGGGAGAAATTGATGTAATTCTGTTCAACCACTTCAATTCCTCCTTCCATGTTTCTAAATTTGACCATATTGCACAACTAATTATTGAAAAAATAGAAAACCCCACATTAACAGAAGAAAAGACTCTCGACAAGTCACAATGAAACGACAAAGGCTTTGGCTCCACAGGAGTCAAGGCTATTTCCTTCACTTCCATATCTCCAAATTTCGAAACTAAATTATCCTTAGAATCTGCCAGATTGGACATTGATACTATCAACAAATACGAATACTATGCAAACAAAAAACTCTTCAGAAATTTGAATGGCATCATTTTTGTGCCCCCTTCCCTTTGTACTGAGTTGATCTTGCTCTTCCATGATTCACCTGTCACTGGCCACCCAGGCTGTGACCATGCCATTTCTTCCATCAAATGTTTCTATTGGTGGCCAGGTGCTACCAAAGACATTTCTTCTTACATCAAACACTGCCAGGTGTGCTCCCTCATGAAGGGTTTGTCAAAGCCACCGGCAGAAAAACTCATGCCTTTACCTGTTCCTTCCCATCCATGGGAAGATATTTCTTTTGACTTTGTTACAGGACTACCCCTTTCTAACAGTTTTGATTCTATCGGGGTAGTCGTCAATCACTTCTCTAAAGAAATTGTTCTTTTTCCTTGTCTTAAAACAATTTCCTCTTCGGACTTAGCCACTCTATTTAGAGACCATGTATGGTGTCTCCACGGACTTCCTAACACTATTCTCTCGGATAGAGGACCACAATTTGTCTCGGAGTTCATCAAGAAACTTTGCAAAGTACTTGGCATCTAGCAGAAACTCTCCATGGCATACCATCCTCAAATGGACAGTCAGACGGAAAGGGTCAACTGGGAAGTTATCACGTACCTCCGTGCTTACGTCGCAAAGAAGCAGGAGACTTGGGCCTCGTGGCTGAAAATGGTGCAATTTGTGCACAACAACACTCTCACCACTGCCACGGGAACCACACCTTTTTCCGTTATGTGAAACTATTTCCCACACATGGGAACGGAGCCCACAACCTCCACTACAACTCCTGGGGGGTCGTTTGGTAAAACTATTGGACGTACCCACGAAGAGATCACTTCCACACTACAGAAAACCCACGATCGGATGTCGCATGCACAAACATCCAAGCGCTCTTCTGCTCTAGATTATTCTGTTGGAGATCTAGTCTGGCTCTCCACCGAACATCTCTCACTCCCTTATCCCACACGTAAATTAACACAAAAATTCATTGGCCCTTACTGTATCACTGCTGTACTTCCTAATGCCGTCACTCTCGCCCTCCTTTCCTCTGTATCTATCCATTCTACAGTTAATATTTCCCACATCAAACTGTACAAAGCCCCACTGGATGGACAATCTGTGTTTAAACCTGATTCCATCACCATGACTGAAGACCATCACAAAGAATATGAAGTTGAACGCATCATCCAGTCGAGACTTCATCGTGGGAAATTACAATACCTCATCCACTGGAAGGGATGGGATGAGGTGGACCGCACCTGGGAACCCGCCGTAAATCTAAAACATGCGCAAGATGCAATAGCCGAGTTTCATGCTTCACACCCAAATGCCCCACGATCAATCTGGGGTATCTCTGAGCTAGAATTCACATCTCTTTCGTCCATTTGGTCCCTCCTATACCGAATTCACTGATTCTTGACTAGATCTCTAATCTGGTGAATGGGGGGTAGTATTATAGTTCAGGACCTATACACTACGTTTTTCTACTTTTCTTCTTTTTCAGACTTAACAATTTCTCTTCTTTTCGAAGTCACGTGACCTGAGGCCTAGCCTATGATGTCATCATTGACATCATGCCTCATGTCTTTCATCTCTGTTTCCTTTCCCATGAGGATGCTTCTTTCTTCCTACACGGACTTCTCACTATCCTCATGGTTACCTTGCATTCTCCTTATGTTCGTTTTCTCACACCAGCCCTTAACCATTTAGGACTCAGACAACCTACCCTAAAGCTCACGTACTTACATATATAAACCCTTCCCCTTCATCATCTACTCCTCAGTCCTATTCACTTGATTACTCTCCTCCTTAGGGGCCTGGTCATTTGTCTACCACTCTACTTCCTACTTTTACCTTTCACCATTGAGATCATGAACAACTCTTTGATTCAATCGTATCTCTGCATTTGCCGTCTCCCGAACAACATTACTGCTCGCTCATCATTCCTCATGCCAAGTTCATGATCTACTTGGGCACCGTTAATTTCCTAGTACTCAACTATCATGTACTCGTCCACATCTGGCTGGACGTTAGGACCCACTAAGTTCATACCGTTGCTGAAGTCACCCAACACCTAGATTAGGTGTTATGCTCCAGTTGTTCTTTCGTTCCTGTTTCATATAGTATAGGAGCCAGCCCTAAACCCATCGTCCCTCACTATATATACCATAGTCCCCTCCTGTACTTTCCTTAGTTCTATTCACTTGTCTCTTGCCCAGTTCCCTACATCTGAACTGCCTGAGAACCACAGTGGAAGTCCTCACTTTCTCTCCTTCACCAGTTATACCATCTGTCAAAGGCACCCGTGTTCCCTGAACCCTTCTTGCTGCTATCTATGTGCTAGATGCACCTCTGTCAACCTCATCATCATCACCAGCAAGGAACCGCCAAGGCAGGGTGGATCTCTTTGCCATTCCATTCTATTACACAGGAGGGGAAGAAGGAGTTCAAACAATGACAGGAGAAAGAGAAGGAGTTCAAACATGATGTGAGGGAGAGAAGGAGTTCAAACAATGATGGGAGGGGAAGAAGGAGTTTGAACAATGATGGAAGGGGGAGAAGGAGTTCAAATGATAACAGGAGCTGAAGATAGCATGCAAATCTGCACAAGCTGCAGTGACAGCATCTAGTCATTGTTAGGATCAAAATTGGGGTGTTCTGGATTCAAAAAGTTGGGAAGGGCTAGTTATCACAAGAACACATATAACAAAAGCAAAGGGGAAGAATACTTGTTTTGGCTTTGCAGTAGTCCAAGTGAAATGGGACTGAAACAACTAAACGAGGAGTTACCCTTTATTCTAGGGGAATGACAAGATTGGTGGTGACAACAAGTTGACAAGTATGAGTATTGATCCAGACATAGATCAAGACAACAAGTTTGAGTAGTTCAACAGCAATAGAAACAATGTGGATTATTCAAAGTGTCCGATAATGAGGACAACAACAGCAAATGCAGAGTAGGATTTGATAGTAAGAAAGGAAGAGTGGTACTCAAGAAAACCCCAGCCTCTAAGTAGAAGAAAAGATCAAATGAATAGAGCTGAGGAGAGGGACAATGAAAGAGAGGGGTTTATATATGTAAGTATATGTGGTTTAGGGTAGGTCATCTGAGTCCTAAATAGTTTAGGGCCAGGTTAGATAAGAAGCAATGAGAATACCACAAGTACAGCAAGAAGTCTGTGTGGGAATAAAGAAGTATACTCATAGAAGGAAAGTGGAAATGAAGAGATCATGAGGCATGATGTCATAGTGACATCATGGGCTAGACCTCAGGTCATGTGAGATGTCTCATGGTCATGTGCATTAGTCACATGACTTCAAAAATGAAAAGAATATGTTAAGTATGAGAAGTGAAGAAAATGTGAAAATGTAGCATGAGATCTATGAACTATAACATTCTAATCAAATGTACTTATTTTATATAGATTAAAGATGACCAAAAGATATATTCTTTTGCTATGCTTTGAATGTTTTGTCTCAAAAAATAATTAGACCATAGCTAATAGAATCACAAATGCACAGCCACCTAGTCTGAGATCAGCAGTATGTTTCTCAGTTATATATACATATGTGTGTCTTATTCTATATGTATTTACAGGTTCAGCTACCATTTAGTGCATGGAAACAGGCTCTCAAGGCTAGTATTGGTTAGTTTTTGAATCTTAATTTATTATGATAACTAATATTTGTAGATTCTGCCCTAATTCTGGAACATTCCTTCTTTCTCCACCAGTAAAAAGTTCAAGATCCAATCATCATAGCAGCACAACAATACAAATCATCTGGAGTATCCACTACAATTGTCAAAGCACTCAGTGAATTATTTTCTCAATATAGCCAAGATGAAAAGAAAAGGAAAAAGATGTATCAGGTTATCCTGAATGTGATTTCTCAGCATTTTATTTGTAAGTCATAAATATAAATTAGTTCAGTTATGAAATTTAATTGAAAACATTATAGCCAAGCATATCAGTAAGTAGAGGAAGCAATTTAGTATCTGAGTTAGTGAAGAATAGATATCATTAGAATGTAAAATCAATCAACAATCATGATGTGATATGTATTGTGGCACAAATCAGTGATGGAGATGCTTGAATATAAATAACCCAACAATGCTTATTATCCTATCATACACAAATATAACAGATTGCTGATACTTGTCACCAGATCTAAATTGCAAACCATATCAGCACTTTGATACAAAAAACAACCTGACAGTACTATAGTTAGATCAGTGATGCAATATCACTACAGTTATGGGCAATCATTTCTTACCAAATGCACAGTCACCAGCAGACATACAATGACATGGTTATGTAGCTCACCATTCTGTATATTTCAATGATAAGATATCTGGAAAATCTACATAGAAGATAATCATCATGGAGTTTGCAGTTCTGGCAGAGACTAGCTTATGTACTAGCACTAGGAGCCAGCTCTGCTGCTACATGATAGACATGCCAGACTAATGAACTTTTGCTGATGCACTAGTACACACTTAGATCCATTGGATAATTGCTAAGGCACACTAGCACCCAGCCCCACTGTTATAGTTCAGGACCTATATGCTACATTTTTTCACTTTTTCCTTACTTTCGAACTTAACGCTTTCTTTTCTTTTCGAAGTCACGTGACCAGTGCACATGACCATGAGAGCCCTCACGTGACCTGAGGTCTAGCCTGTGATATCATCATGACATCATACCTCATGTCTTTCATCTCCACTCCCTTTTCCATGAGGACGCTTCTATTTTCCCACACAGACTTCTCGCCATCCTCATGGTATCCTCATTTTCTTCCTTCTCACACCGGCCCTCAATCGATTAGGACTCAGACGACCTACCCTAAACCTCCCATACTTACATATATAAACCCTCTCCCCTCGTCGTCTGTTCCCTAGTCCTATTCACTTGAATACCCTCCTCCTTGGGGCCTGTTCAATTGTTTACCACTCTTCTGTACTATTCCTTTTACTCTGCATTTGCCGGCTTTGTGCATGTTATCGCACACTTGACATCGAAACATGTGTATGCTCTATCTCGGAACTGTCCACTTCCTCGTCGCTGAACTCCACGTCTTGGTCCATGTCTGGTTGGACACTCGTCGCCGTACCGTGCACACCGTTGCTGAAGTAGCCCAACACCTAGATTAGGTGTTGTACTACTTTGTTTAGTTTCATCCCATTTCACCCACTTCAAATCATCTCACTATTAAAAATAGAGACATAAAATTCCCCCTTACTCCTGCTTTGCATAAAGTGGCAAGTAAATAATCATACTCTGCTAGAAATTCAGTAATATTTCCCATTTGATTTTTCTGTACTACTTGTAGCAAACTGCTGAATATGCATTCAAGTTGAGTAATTGCTTAGGCTAACAAAGTGAAAGTCGGATACTAATAATCATGAAACAACTACTAGCATGTACTTTTTTCACCTATAATTCTGTGCCTCACAATTGTTCTAAATCAAAGCAGGGAGTTTGTTTCACTGGCAGATGAGATCTTTTTTGTGGAATCAATCTGTGACAGTAGCATAGACAGGCATGGCCACCACAGAAGTAAATTCCCATAGATGGGGCTTGCAGAACATCTAAACCAACATATCTCTCCAATTTGTATGACCATGCTTCAACCAACAATAGACCAACAATACAGCTTGTCAAGAGCAGTTGTACTAGGCTAGACTTGTTCGAAACAGTTTACAATACTCTTTGATTTGAAATTCAGTTGTTTCCCGCACCTTTCTGTTGTATTTGTCATGAAATGAGACCCATCTGAGAATTACGTCATTGGGGTGAGAAATGATGTTTCGGGCTCTAAATAATTCACCATCTCACTGGCGGCTTAGCACCACTTTGTTCAGGTTACTGATCGGCAGTAACAAAGTACGAACATGCAGCAAGAAATTGCAGAATGTAGGCAAACTTGATGTGTTAGGGAGATGTACAGCATTAACGTACTCGTGCATTGTGTCAGTGTGACACTGCCTGAATGGCCGTCCCTGTCTTGGTCGCCTGTTGACTCAGCGGCATCAGCTCATGGCACCTGGTATGGTTAGCATGAGGATAAAAGGGACATCATGATAAGATATGGCCGTTAAGGAAGTGGGCGCACGGAAACCTCCTGACATGTTCTGATCGGATAGAGTGCTAACATGAACGAGGCAGCATCTCTGTTGTTTCGGTGGCTATAAAAACAGGGTATGTACCGGATAGCTTATCCCGAACCACACCCCACCTCGTATCGAATCCAAAGATTCATGACTGACGACATTGGCTCGGTATCTACGAAATCACTTCCCTTTCTGAAGGGCATCCCCCATCGGGGTCAGTGGCACTAGGTCTGTCGTCCAGGATGTCTATGCCGATGCACTTATTCACAATGTGCGACCGTTCTTGCTTGCTCAGTGGAAGTAATACTCACCTATCCCTTCCAGTGGAAGATCGTCAAAGTCGATAGAGACAAATATCGACTCACCGTAAACCCATATCATTATGTCGGAGTGCTTCATGGAAAGGTCGTTGCGTCCACTGGCACCGCGTGCATCGTCACAGAGCGGAATGGAAATCGAATACCAAGAACTTCAGAACGCTTATACGTGAGCAGAACGGCACCATTTTCCCATTGATCTCTAGTGCTCATTCCTTCCTTGTTCATTATCGATTTGGAAAAGCAGTCCGGCTACCGATGGTCAGTCCAAGACAAATCTTCAGACCCTCAGGAAGTAATCAATTCTCCATTTTTGTCGCGATAACTTTCTTATCTGCGTCATAGATCGAAGTCCAGCAAATCAAAGTTGGCTTTTCTAACCTTTTCAACGAGTCTGTTGTTTTTGATCAAGAGATCCAACTTAAAAAAAAGTACGCTGTGAAATGAGTGTTGTAGCGCGTCGTGAAGTATTTGTGCTGCATGCTAGCTGTGAAAGAATATGTTTGATCGTCATGGAGTCGGCACTAGTCCCGAAAACCTTACCTGTGTACTAAATTGGCCACTGCATGGTATGGATCAACTTCGACATACTGATTATGCCTCGAGACTGTCAGCACTATCCCATAAGCGTGGCTCAGACAGAGACAAATTTCACGGGTTAACATACCCATATTTGATAGTTCACATGTCCTATCTCCATCGCCCTGCGCTCACACGGATGTAATCTAGAAGCTCCAGTCCACGCCTTGCAACGTGTCCGACAGATGTCGTCAGTTGTTGACTTAGGACCGCACAATGTGCTGAATCAATCAACGACTGGATAAGCGACGGCGGTCATGACATTCGGCGAAAGGAAAGTAGAACACAACGACAATTCCATCGTCCACGTTTTCGAGAGAATTTGCGGACATGGGCCGTCATTTCTGGAACATCAAAGCTAGTCCAACAACGTTATGAGTGACTGATGGTCGGGGGATGGATAACTCTCAAATACCTTTCATGCGAATGTGCTGACCCTCAGCACGAATTGACGCGGTTCGGGTTGGGATATCTGTTTGCAATGATCGGGTCGGGTATCAGATGTTTAATATGCATTCAAATCACGATCGCGCCGAGACTCTGAGATGCATGGAGTATGTGCGGCCACTTCTTCCAGCGGCGGCCCGCTTTAGGGTAAGCAATCACATGCTACTTGCCTTTGATTTTCCGGGATTAGTATCGGAGCGGGCTTTAGTCGTGTGAACGTCACTTTCAGGAATCATTGTTTGACTGGAATGGTGTCAATGATAGCATGCTGTAGTTGTAACTTCGGACATTGACTTGGCCATCAGCTAGCAACTGCAGTCTCTTCCACGTGTCAATGACCCTGGGCTGACTCTCATAACATGAGTATTCACAGCCTTGTCTTTTTCGGCGGAGAACTCACGGCATGTCTCGCGATTGTTCTGAACAAACACGAGCAGTGACTTTGTCTCAGACGAGACCTCCTGTGTGGAATTGTCACATGGCCACTGTTCAAGTGTTCATTGGATGGCTATGATTGGCACGATCTACATCGCCCATACATGATCGTGGACCGCATGCGGGCGAATCTAGACCCCCCTGAGTTTGGTTCCCCGCTGATTTGGTAGCTGAACTTCTGTTGGGTGGGACTGTGGCGTCTGACAGTGGCATAGACTGGCATGCCCGCCACAGGCCGGACAGTTACGGTGTGGAAAACACGAAGCGGTTATACAACGGTGCACCTTGTAAATAGTGGCTGATTTCCGTTGCATGGAGTATTGTGAGGCAAGGGTATTAAATACAAAGATAATCTGAAGGCGGGGATGGTCTGAGGGGGGAGACGGACAGGAATAGCGCGTGTGACGGGCATACAAGTCCGCTGCGGGACTGTCAATGAAACGTGTTTCACCTGTCAAGACTCGTCGTTTATCTCTGGCACTCATCATCCTAACGATGACGAACCTTCTACCCCTCACCATGGCCAGTAATCAGGTTACCTCCGGTGAGTATTTGGCCGTAATTCCATGTGCGCAAGGGGAAAGAGAGAGGCTGGACGAGCCCTCGTGTTTGATGCGATCCCACCCGCCGTACAGCCATTTTATGAAATTAATTGATGACTTGCTGCGCACTAAGCCGAGCAACGATACGACAAACGTTTGGTTCATTTATCGACTCTTTTTGACTTCTTTCACGTTGTCTTGCCGCCATCGTTGTTGCTCCACCAGTCGCGTTCGCGACTTTGCTCTTCACTTCTTCTCTCTTTCTTCATTTCCGTTTCTTTTCTTTTCTTCTTTGACCAGACTCGTCCATGTCCTCCAACTCAACAACGAGCTCGTCCCCTTCCTCATCCGCGCAGGCACAGACGTCGAGCCATGGTACCTCTCCTTCCTCTTCTCATTCTTCGTCTGCTTCTTCTCCAATCTCAAGCACTGACAATTCATCCACACCTTTCCCAGTAACCTCTGCTACTCCGACTACTACCAGCAATACCCCCACTACCTCCACCAGCCCTACGACGACGACAACGCCAACCCCATCCCAATCAAGTCCTGCTCAAACCAGCTCGGCTGTAGCTCAGACCACATCCTCATCCGCAACACCTTCAACTTCCACCCCATTTACTTCTACCGCTACACCAACAACCTCGAGTTCAACCTCGTTCACCTCCCAAATTGCTACAACCCTGCCGTACGTTCCTTTTCTATCACATTGAATTCCACCTGTCATACTTGCCTTTTTTTAGTTCAACGGATCCTGGTGGTTCTGTTGTCTATTTCACTACCACCGTTCCCGAAGTCGTTACTACCTCTGTCAGTCCTAGTACAAGCAGCAACAATAGCTCTCATACGGGTGTCATCGTCGGTTCTGTCGTCGGTGGTGTGGCCGGCATCATCATTATAGCCCTCTTGCTCTTCTGTATCCGGAGACGAGTCCGCAAAGACGAATTCGATGGCAATTTTGATCCCGACCGTGTCGTGGGACACACCGATGGTGGTGGTGCCACACTCCCCAATGTTGATCTTGCAGACGAAGTGACGCCATTCCCTGCTCAATCTTACACTGACCAAGGTAGTTCAAGCATGCGTCAATACGGCGAATCGCGCTATCTTGGCATTCCATCGTCGCTCGCAGGTAGTGGACAGACTAGTCCAGAGCTTTACGCATCTGGTGCAGCGGGTCCTGGCGCATCGCCCTTTGATACGCAGTCTCGGCCGTTTACGCAACCTGGCGTTGGACAACCACAGGCTTATATACCTCCGATCAACCTATATAGTACAGGCCCTATGGACTGGAGTACTCCTCGTCCGGGGGCTTCCCCGCCAGCATCGACAGTGAGCTACAACACGACGTCGACGCGGGCCGCCAAGGAACGCGAGGCGATGGGGCGCATCGGTCAGGGTCAGGGGTTGGGATTGGCAACACAGCCAGAGGCTGCCGAGGGCAGTGGGGATGTTGTTGTGCATCAGGACGCGGGTAGAGCCCCGAGCGAGGAACACGTACCACCAAAGGAAATTCCGCCGGCATACGAGTCGATTCGGCAGGATTGAACGTTTGGAAACTGAAATCATGTCAGTTTTCCTTTTCTGGATCAATCTTGTTTGCATTTTGCATCCGCTTCTTGCTCTGCCTTCGAGAGGTGACTATGGGTCGCTTCTTTGAACCTGTTCCCCTTCTTTATTGATGAATGGCGGTGAGAAGGATGGACTGATGGACATTTTGTACAGACAGTACCCGTGCGCAGTCTCGACAAACGACCCCGACGCATGCAGATATTCGTTTTTTTTCTTCCTAGTCATATACTTACGCCCATTGTTGACGTTTCACGACGCCGTACCGACGTACCCTACATATAATACCGTATCGAAAATATCGCGTTCGGTTTTTTAGTACCTCCCCCAAGCGCGTGCGCCACGAGCTTGGCAGTTCATGTTTTCCTCTTTCTTCTGCTTAGTCTTTTTGCTACTTTCGAAGTGCAACTCGTTCTTTTTCGTTTTTATTTCTTGCTGCGTTGACTCGCACAACTTCGGACACATTCATGCAAGATGGCTGGCCGGTTCACGATGAGAATAAGTTACAATTATGTAATTTGTATGATAAAGTACTTGCAATTTATTGATTTTCACTTGGCCGCGTTTTTCCATTGTCCTTCCACTCGATACATATCTATTGCCCAGTAGCTTTGGGTCCATTTCATGGGAATGACCAACGGATGGCCACGACAAAGGGGACGATGTACACCATCATCGTAGTGTTGTCTGTCTGAATCATTTGTCAAGAGTTATTATCAGTTCATCCTCGGCGGGCAGTGCTCGGGATCATCGGGGCCGCCGTACAGGTCAGCACCGTCGCTCACTGGACGAATATCTTGGCGCCTTTTCCTCTTCAAGTTTCCAAATGCCGAACCTGTCCGCAGAGATCTGCAGATATCGCCTGACGCCGGAGCTGGTCGTCGTAGCGACGATCCAGCGTATACGCCTGTGCTGGAAGACCCATCCCAGCGGAAGTAGGCTTTTGTTTTTGTTTTACTACTCTCGCAGCGTTACTGACCTTGCATTCTGTAGTATTTCTCTGCGTAAACGCCAGAATGGTTCTCTAACCGCAGGCGGTCATACCACAACTCCATCCATTTTCAAGTCCACATGATGTTTATTGAGCGGTGTTATTCACGCACCCAGAGCGTCGGTTCTTGGTCTTGGTGGACAATATCTAATACCAACCGTGGTTATCGCCTTGAAGATGTTTCTCCAAGCATTTAATCTCCCGAGTTTCCGCAAGCTCCCGGGTTGGATAGTGGCCGCTGTCCGACCGAGCATCGAGCCATCTGATTCGTTGGTCCGTTTCAGAATTATTCAATACCATCGTTTTACAGCCAGAGGCGCGCTTGGAAAGGATATTTTACCTCACTGAGAACTTGATCCCTGTGCGGCTCTATTGGCACAAAGTCCGGTTGGAACGCGTATTTGGTAAGCACCAACGATTCAAATGTCTGAAGTGGACTGTATTCGCTGATATGTAGCCCTTCGTGTAGGTGGAAAACCCAAACTGCCATACGGGGCTCTCTCGTCAGCTCTGCCTTCAGCCTCTAGCATGTCTATTTGACACTTATTCTACGAACATCGCGAATCCCGGTGTATAGTCGTTTGTCATGTACAATTTGTCACGGCTCATTGACCGCAAGCTAGGTTCTGGGTGGACCACGTTGTCGTCAATGTCTGTGATATCATGCCAAATACCCATCTTTTCGTTTTCGTTTTTCTGTCTCATCGAGTGGTCGATGTTACACAAGCCATCACTGTACCAAACGATCAATACGCTCCGTTAAAATAAGGAACAATTCAGCTGTTGTCACGGGCAATCAAGCTTTCAAGTGAGGTTCAACATATAGTTGCCTTTTTAATCAGCCTACGGAAGTGCATCAAGCGATAACGTCACATAAGTGCTCTCCTGGATGGCAGGCTGGTTCACACATATCGTCATTTGGCGAGAGAGTACGTGAGTTTGTTCGGTGCCTGGAGATGGGTGGAGCGACTCTTACAGTCAGCACTCTAATAACACATACCCCCGGGATATGGCCAGCAGTATGTGTTTTTGGAGAGTATGTGTTATGGACGAGGTATTACAGCCATACAAAGCAAGTTGGGAAGCCGAAAATGCTATGGGTTTTGAGAGGGTATGCGTTGTAATGGGTATGTGTTATTAGGGTGCCGACTGTAGCATGCGCCACTGACTATGCGATGCGGCGCATCATTATCGATTGTCCCAGCATCTTTTTCCCACTATTTGCTCCCCACTGATTCTATCGCATAGGGATTCTGCAGCCATGGACGACACTTCAAGTCGTCACAATAGCAATAGCGATTCGTTTTCGGAGGATTTTGCTCCTACGACAATATTGCCAGTGGAGGACCCGTTCGCTGAAAGTGAGCGTTTTATTTGCTGCTACCACACCGTGGTTGAGTATCCATCTTTCCACAGTGCTTCTTCGCCATGGCAGTCAAGATGGTTCTCTAACGAGGCGTGATCGTACTTTTACCCTCCATTACTGGTGTTATGGCCTCCATTCATTTCTTGTCTCCCTCCACATGGTGCTTGTCGGGATGCTGTTCCGCCACCCAGAACATCAGTTCTCGGTCTCAGTCAACAATACTACCGCGACCATCATCTTGAAGGCATTTCTCCAGGCATTTTATCTCGTGAGTTTTCACACGAGCCTTCCAACTAGATTGTGATGTAACAACTATCGGACAGGTATACACCGCTATTTTGTTGCTTATCACGCAGCATCTCGCAATATTTTCGGCGATGCAGAAGCGACAGAAGCTTACTGCCATTCATGATATCTCTGGGGCGTGGAATGGGATTGGCGCTGCAATCAACATGTTGTGGCAGCAAACCAAGGTTATCTCCTCGCCTTCGGCGATACTCCTTACATTGGCATATCTCGGTTGCATCTCTGGCCTGCACATTATTTCGTCATCTGTCATCCAGTTTGAGGCGTTCAACAATACACTCACACTCACGGTTCCGTCAACGGTAGCCTGGCCTCTTCCATCTGTTAACCTCTCTGGTCTCGATTGGAACCTGGTTTCTCCCCTAACAACATTGTGGCCACTATTACCGACTGCGAAAGGGTTGACTGGAAGTGTTTTATATGATGTACCATCACCCGATTACACCTATACTGGAGCGGTTGTGAATACAACCATGATTACTGCGGAATGTGGTTTGCTTTCAAATCTTTCAGTCGGCACATGGAATTCGTCACTGTCGGTCTATTATGTGGACATCAATGGGCTTGGCAATGTTAGTCTGTTTATATCAGGTAGGTGTATTTTCTTTATTTCTGTGTTTACGCTTAAGATGGAGAACTAGGTCTGGAGAACATAGTATCCCCCATCGAATCATTCAGCGGAGAAATTATTTGTTTTTTCTTACCGAGATTTTTGGAGCTTTCAAACCGATTTATATATGAACCTTCCAGCCGTGCCCGATGTGTGACAACTACATGATTTATCAAGTCACCACTCAGATAGAACTAGGAAAATTGACTGGTGAAGTTGTCCAAGTGGAAGCTGAAACACTAGTCAGGAGTGCACGTGAGTCGATGCCAATGAGATTAGTACAACTGTGACCCATCTTTTTTTAGCCACTGTAGAAATTCCCGATGCTAATATCACCACTACATCATATTTTGTTGCATGTTCTTTGAATGCAACAAGAACAAGCTCTTTCCTCTCTATGCAGGATGGAAGAACTGACCTTCCTGTATTATTGCCTGATGACAATGATGATGGATGTTGGACTATTTGGTCACCAGGTCCTGCTACAAATTTGGCTCACGGAGCAAGTATATTTTTTATCATGTTTCATTTAACTGATCTGTCATTTAGATGAATGTTGCCCAAGATGCATTTTTTGCAATGTTGCTGTTTTGTTAGGAGTTACAACTGCCTTTTGGAAATGAAGAATGTTCCTATATGAGTTATGTCAATGTGTGAGTGTTCAATGTTTTGCAAACTCATGTTTTGTTGGCAGGATAGTAAACTAATAATTCACTAATACATAGGTATCTGAATTACTTGTTGAATATCTCATTGATCTCTGCATCAGCTCCAACTACAGGGCAGATAGTATCACAACAAGCTAATGGGATGGGTTCAATAACCAATTTTATTGTTGAGCTCAGACTGAATGTATGTTCTCTTTCTCCTTTTTGTCACAATTCACTGATTTATGGTATAGATCAACATCACACCAGTGAGTGTTCTCTGGTGCTATATGGATTATATTATTATAACATCTACAGGTTGTTGTTGGCTTAGTGACCTCAATCATGCTCTTGGTCATAGTGGTGTGCATACTCTATGATTTTGATTCCCCCTCCAGAGCACCAATGGTCAGTTCAAGTGTCCTGGAAATGATGTGGATTTCCACATACTCCATGACCCTGCGAGAGCTGATGAGAATGGCTGGCAACTCTGTGCTTGACCAATTAAGGCTAAAGGGAATGAGGGCTGAAGTTTGTCTTGCTGGTCTCATATCTGAGCCAGCAAGATCTTCGAAGGAAACAGGCAACAATATTCAGCCAGATTTCAAAGCCTATATTTCTGATTCAAAAAATTATACTATAGAAGGTTTATCATTTCCATCCAATACTAGAAAAACTGCTAATTTATATTTTTGAAAGGACCATTTTCTATCCATTGGTTGTGTCATGCTCTTCATGGCATCCTTCTTGCACTTCATGTGATTTTGATCATACTTTTGATCCACCACCCAGAGCATCATGTCACAATACCATCAGATAATCCCTGGGTGACAACAGCTCTGACTATTTCTCTTCAGGCATTTTATGTTGTGAGTTTTGTTATATTCTTGTCATGGATACTGACCTTATGATCCCTTCAGTTATACACTGCTGGGCTGGTGTTTATCACACAGCAACTTGCTATATCAGCTATTCTCACCAGACATCATTACCTGACTGCTATACATGACATCACTCAAGCATGGTCTAGTGTTGGAGCTGCTGTTTATGCACTCTGGCTACAAACCAAGATGATATCATCCATCCTTCCAATTCTTGGTGCAGTGATATACTTGGCATGTATCTCCACCCTTCATGGATACATGTCCATTGTGCTACCAATACCTGTTTTTTCTGATCACAACCTGTGTTGATCTTGATGAATCAATTAACAATGGCACAATGAATGTTAGTATCAGTATTGCAGAGAGTAAGTGTTGTAGGCTGACTAAATAGGAATTGTATTACTCACTCACCTGTAGGTGATGATCCTCCAGTAATGGCCTATGTTGCAGGATGCTCTCTCATCACAAACAGTGAATTCTATCTTGGATGTTTAGGCTGGCACTTTGAGTTCAAGTCCAAATCAAGGAGGTTCAGGTTCACAATCCTGGGGGCTATGGGCTCCAGCAATAAATGCTAATGAGTCTCTTGCATTTGCATATCCTGTAAGTTGAACATTTCTTATTCAGCACAGGTTACATAATCCAGATTATTAGCTTGGTTACATGTTTTATCATTCTGAATTTGGTATTTGCCCCCAAAATGGATTTGTGGGTTGTACCATGTCAAGCAAGTATGTTTATTAACAAATTGGTTACTCTCAATGCTAATCTACTATGTATTAATGACAGTGCATCAATTTCAACACAAAATAGTTCCCTTTATACACTCACTCCATTCCAGTTGGAACAGGTTATAAGTGAGAGTGTGGCAACTTTAATTTGGATAGGTATGAGTTGGTCCATTTAAGAATGATCTGTGTGTTCTGTCTCACTATTACAAACCAGGAGGTCAATTGGGATCATCTCAAGGAGGGTTTGACAGGGTAGTTGGGGAAAGTCAAGTTACACAACTGACCACCCTGTGGAGGCTCAATGTGAGTGTGTATATGATTTACCTTCGAGATTGTGTTTGCATCTGCAGCATCCCTGATCATGTTCATACTGGTGTTTTACCTCATCAAGAACCCCTCAAGATCAATGAGGCCCTGTTCCCATGTTAGCAAACACTAAGAGAATGATAAATACGACTCTCACAAAACCTGATCTATCCGGAGTCTAGCTATTCCGCGTCCGCTCCCACCGAGCAGCTTTCTGCACATCTGCCGGACACGTGGTTTGGGATGGTGTTGGGCGCAGTGCGGGTCGGTGGAGTCGGCATTGTACCTCAAATTGGGTATGCGAAGAAATGGAGGGGATGTGACGACGGGACATTGGCCACATCGGAGAGGATGGTGGGGTATGTCGGATGTGTGCGGTCGTGAGACCAGCGTTCCTGGGGGGTGTCAATTGCCGACGACATGGAAGTGCGTCGCATTCGTGCTCGGGTTGGTTGATGAGTGTTGACTGTACCCCGCTTTTTTCAGGATAATAAACGTGGAGGATAACAAGGAAGATATGAACATCCTGTGTAACTTGATCGAACGTGGGTACTGTGCGGCTTGACATCCTACTAATGCATCGCGTTGCGCTGTGAATCGCTGAGGTGCAGTGTGTCCATATGTGGATTCGACATATGAATTCAGATCAGTGCGGAATGCATATGACAGGATATTGATAGGTCGTAAGACAGGCAAGGAAACCGTCAAGGTCGATTGACACCGTGCAAAAGTATGACATACATCTATGAGTTTCTGCAGATGGAGTGGCGAGCCGTCCGCATTAATACAGTATTAGTGAGATATGTTCGGACTCAAGGACACTTCCGAGTCGTAGGTATTTTGAATGGTATTAATTGTATTTGCATGGACGCATTGTTTTTCTAGAAGAGGTCAGACGACTGAGTGAAAGCCTCGCGTGGGAAGGGTGAGAGTGAGCGACTCTCTTATTGCACCGTATTCTAGAATATATATAATCCAATCTAACGGTATTGTATGTCTCCGTGCGATACGACCAAGTGTTGTTTATCATTACTTCGACTCAATTTGAACAGTTTTGATAATATGGCCGACTACTACTAGCAATAGCCCCACTATCTCCACCAGCCCTTAGCTACAATGGCGACAACGCCAACCACATCCCAATTACTTGAAGTCCTGTTCAAACCAGCTCCACCGTAGCTCAGACCACATCCTCATCCGCAACATCCTCAGCTTCCACCCCGTTCACTTCCACCGCTACACCGACAACCTCGAGTTCAACCTCCTTCACCTCCCGGATTGCGACAACCCTACTGTCCGTTCTTTTTCTGTCATATCGAATTCTGCCTGTCATCATTTCCTTTTTTTTTCTAGTTCAACTGATCCTGTTGGTTCTGTCGTCTATTTCACCACCACCTTTCTTCCTACCTCTGTCAGTCCTAGCACAAGCAGCAGTAATAGCTCTGATACAGGTGTCATCGCCAGTGGCATTGCCGGCATCTTTGCTTTTCTGTATCGGAAGACGAGTCTGCAAAGATGAATTCAATGGCAACTTTGATCCCAACCGCGTCGTGGGACACACCGATGGTGGTGGTGCCACACTCCCCAATTTCGATCTTGCAGACTAAGTGACGCCATTTCCTGCTCAATCTTACACTGACCAAGGCAGCTCAAGCATGCGTCAATACGGCGAATCGCCCTATCTCGGCATTCCATTGTCGCTCGCAGGTAGTGGACAGACTAGCCCAGAGCTTTATGCATCTGGTGCTGCGGGTGCGGGTGCATCGCCCTTTGATGCGCAGTCTCGACCGTTCATGCAACCTGGCGTCGGACAACCACAGGCTTGTATACCTCCGATCAACCTGTATGATACAGGTCCTATGGATTGGAGTATCCATCCGGGGGTTTCCCCGCCAGCGTCGACAGTGAGCTACAACTCGACGTTGGCGCGGGCCGCCAAGGAACGGGGCGCGTCGGTCAGGTCAGGGGTTGAGGTTGGCAATACAGCCAGAGGCCGCCGAGGGTAGTGGGGATATCGTTATGCATCAGGACTCCAAGCGAAGAACACATGTCATTAAAGGAAATTCCGCCCACATACGAGTCAATTCGGCAGGATTGAACTGAAATCATGTCAGTATTCCTTTTCTGGATCAATCTTGTTTGCATTTTGCATCCGCTTCTTGCTCTGCCTTCGAGAGGTGATTATGGGTCGCTTCTTTTGAACCTGTTCCCCTTCTTTATTGATGAATGGCGGTGAGAAAGATGGACTGATGGACATTTGTACAGACAGTACCTGTGCGCAGTCTCAACAAATGACCCCAACGCATGCAGATATTCAACTTTTTTTCTTCCTAGTCATGTACTCACGCCCATTGTCGACATTTCATGATGGGCCGTACCCTACATACAATACCGTATCGAGAAAATCGTGTTCGGTTTTTTAGTACCTTCTCCCAAGTGTGTGTGCCACGTGCCTGGCAGTCCATGCTTTCTTCCTCCTTCTGCTTAATCTTTTTGCTAATTAAGAAGTACAACTCCTTCGTAGTTCTTTTTTCTTTTTTACTGCTTTGACTCGCACAACTTTGGATACACATTCGTGCAAAGCACAATGTTACAATTATGTAATATGTAGCATAGGTGCTTACAGTTTATTATCTTTTGCACTTTCCAACTCGATGGGCAATAGTTTTGGGTCCATCATGGAATGACCAACGGATGGTTACGACAATGGTGACGATTTACAATGTCGTCGGAGTGTCGGGATCATTGGGGCCGCTCAGCGTCACCGCCCATCGGACGAATTCTTATTTGGCGACGAAGCGCATTTTCCCCTTCAAGCTTCCAATGCCGAATCTATCTACAGATATTGCCTGATGTCGGATCTGGTCGTCGTAGTGACGACCACTCGCCAATATTCTCGAAGGAGGATCTAGCGTCTATGCCAGTGTTAGAACACCCCTCCCAGCGGAAGTAGGCTTTTGCTTTCGTTTTGCTACTCTCGCAGTATTACTGGTCAGTAACCATGCACTTTACAGTGTTTCTCTACGGAACCGCCAGAACGGGTCTCTAACTGGAGGTGGTCATAGCACAACTCCATCCATTTTCAAGTCTATATGGTGTTTGTGTGGCGATGTTATTCACGCACCCAGAGCGTCGGTTCCCGGTCTTGGTGGGCAATATCTATTACCGACATTGGGTATCGCATTAAAGACATTTCTCCAGGCATTTTATCTCCTGAGTTTCCGCAAGTTCCCTGATCGGGTAGTGGTCGAAAAGATCTACATCGTCGTTCTGGGCTGTCTGTGGTCCTGGCACAGTGGCCGCTGTCCAATTGAGCATTGAGCACATGTGATTCCTTGATCCGTTTCAGAATTATCCGGCACCATCGTTTTACACACCGTCGAGACCAGCTTTGGAAGGATTCTCTACTACCTCTTTGAGAATACTCATTGTTTCTCCTTGAATGTTCTATCCCCAGTGCTAATCGCTGCGCGACTCTATTAGCAAATTGGCACAAAGTTCAATTAGAACGCGTATTTTGTGAGCATCAACGATTCAAATGTCTGAAGTGGACCGTATTCGCTAATGCTAGCTGCCTCTCGTATACGTAGCGAACCCAGACTGCCATACGGGGCTCTCTCGTTGGGTCTGCCTCCGGTCTCCACGATGTCTGTACGGATAAGCCAAGCGCACTAGCGAAACCGAACTCCTTTCCATCAGTATTGAACTAGTCAACAGTTATCAGCGTGTTGTTGACGGGCATTGAGGCTCTGCCGTCCCTACAGGACGCTCTTAGAGTGTTCGTTGGGCATAGACTTTGGCATTTCTGTTTGACGCTTATTCTACGAACATCGCGACTCGGAGTTCCGTCTAGCATATAGAATTTGTCACAGCTCGTTGACCGCAAGCAAGGTTCTGGGACGACGTGCGAGATACGGTGCTTTCGACTCGGAATGGGCATGAAGTACATGGCATGCGGATTCAACCCAACTTCATCACGCTCTTTACAGGTCCATAAAAAATACATCCAATCAGCACTACAATGTTGTGGGTGCGTACACTGAGTCCTGAGTCCTGTTCCGTTCAACTTCAGTCTTGAATGTGACATCAGGTAGTTATGCAGCATGCCGGTGCATGCCAGTGGTGATACGTCATTCAAGTTCACTCTCAAGTCAAATCCGGAGTCCCTGTTTCCTGAGACCAAGTTACAGTTGGCACGTCGTATTAACAAACGCGGCCCCAATCCGCCATAATTGCATTCCAGAATTATTCAAACCAAGGGAGAAGCACAACAAAATGGCAAGAACGTCGTATGCTCAGGTCGCAAGCACTGCAGTCTGTAGCAGTTCGCGAGAAAAACTTTTTCGTAGGACCCTTCATTGCATTTTTGATCAGCGTTGGTTAGAGGACAGCCCTACGGAAGTGCATCAAGCGATAACGTCACATAAGTGCTCCTCCGGATGGCAGACTGGTTCACACGTGTCGTCATTTGACGAGAGAGTACGTGAATCTTGTTCGGTACCTGGATATGTGGAGCGACTCTTAGCACGCGCCACTGACTACGCGATGCGGCGCATCATTATGGGGTGACGATTTTCCAGCATCTTCTTCCACTCTTTGCCCACCACCGATTCCATCGCATAGGGAGTCTGCAGACATGGACGACACTTCAAGTCGTCACAATAGCGATCAGTTTTCGGAGGATTTTACTCCTACGACAGTATTGCCAGGGGAGGACCCGTCCACTGAAAGTGAGCGTTTTATTTACTGCCGCCACACCGTGGTTGAGTATCCATCTTTCCACAGTGCTTCTTCGCCATGACGGTCAAGATGATTCTCTAACGAGGCGTGATCGTACTTCTACCCTCCGCTACTGGTGTTGTGGTCTCCATTCATTTCTTGTCGCCCTCCACATGGTGCTTGTCGGGATGCTGTTTCGCCACCCAGAACATCGGTTCTCGGTCTCAGTCAACAATACTACCGCGACCATCATCTTGAAGGCATTTCTCCAGGCATTTTATCTCGTGAGTTTTCACACGAGCCTTCCAACCAGATCGTGATGTAACAACTATCGGACAGATATACACCGCTATTTTGTTGCTTATCACGCAGCGTCTCGCAATATTTTCGGCGATGCAGAAGCGACAGAAACTTACTGCCATTCATGATATCTCTGGGGCGTGGAATGGGATTGGCGCTGCAATCAACATGTTGTGGCAGCAAACCAAGGTTATCTCCTCGCCTTCGGCGATACTCCTGACATTGGCATATCTCGGTTGCATCTCCAGCCTGCACATTATTTCGTCATCTGTCATCCAGTTCGAGGCATTCAACAATGCAGTCACACTGACTGTTCCGTCGACGGTAGCCTGGCCTCTTCCATCTGTTAACCTCTCTGGTCTCGATTGGAACCTAGTTTCTCCCCTAACCACATTGTGGCCACTATTACCGACTGCGAAAGGGTTGACTGGAAGTGTTTTATATGATGTACCATCACCCGATTACACCTATACCGGGGCGGTTGTGAATACAACCACGATAACTGCGGAATGTGGTTTGCTTTCAAATCTTTCAGTCGGCACATGGAATTCGTCACTGTCGGTCTATTATGTGGACATCAATGGGCTTGGCAATGTTAGCCTGTTTATATCAGGTAGGTGTATTCTCTTTATTTCTGTGTTTATGCTTAAGATGGAGAACTAGGTCTCGAAAACATAGTATCCCCCATGGGATCATTTGGTGGAGAAATTGTTTGTTTTTTCTTACCGAGATTTTTGAGCTTTCACACCGATTTATATATGAACCTTCCAGCCGTGCCCGATGTGTGACAACTACATGATTTATCAAGCCACCACTCAGATAGAACTGGGAAATCTGATTGGTGAAGTTGTCCAAGTGGAAGCTGAAACACTAGTGATGAGTTCATGTGAGTTTGATGGCAATGAGCACAGTACAATTATGACCCATCTTTTTTTAGCCACTGCAGGATTTCCTAATGTCAATCTCACCACTACATCATATTTTGTTGCATGTTCTTTGAATGCAACAACAATAAACTCTTCTCTCTCCATGCAGGATGGAAGAGCTAGCCTTCTGCCATCATTGCCTGACAATAATGATGATGGATCTTGGACTATTTGGTCACCAGGTCCTGTTACAAATTTGACTCAAGGAGCAAGTATATTTTTTATCTTGTGTTTTATCCAACTGATCTGTCATTTAGATGGATATTGCCCAAGATACATTCACTGGAGATTCTACATTTTGTCAAGAGATAAAACTGCCTTTTGGAAATGAAGAATGTTCTGATATGAATTATGTCAATGTGTGAGGATCTAATGCTAATGTTTCTTTGGCAAGAGAGAAAACTAATGATTCTCTGATAGATATCTGAACTACTTATTGAATATCTCATGGATCTCTACATCAGCTACAACTACAGGGCAATTAGCATCACCAAAAACTCTTGGAAAGAGGGAAATGGAGGATGCAGTGGCACAAACTGCAGCCTCATTTATATGGCTAGGTATGTGGTCAAGTAGATATTTGTGTTTTTATTTACATTGGTCACATAAACAACAGCAGGAGCAGCTGGGGCTGATAATGGAGGGTTTCAGCAAACTGATGGGATGAGTTCAGTGACCAATTTAATTGTTGAGCTCAGATTGAATGCATGTTCTCTCCTTATCCTTCTTTCTAACAATTTGTTAATTTTTGTTATAGGTCAACATAACACCAGTAAGTTTTCTTTGGTAAAATATGTGTTATACTACCATAACATTTACAGGTTGTTGTTGGCTTGGTGACCTCAATCATGCTCTTGGTCATAGTGGTGTGCATACTCTATGATTTTGATTCCACACCCTCCAGAGCACCAATGGTCAGTTCAAGTGTCCTGGAAATGATGTGGATTTCTGCACACTCCATGACCCTGCGAGATCTGATGAGAATGGCTGGCAACTCTGTGCTTGACCAATTAAGGCTAAAGGGAATGAGGGCTGAAGTTTGTCTTGCTGATCTCATATCTGAGCCAGCAAGATCTTCGAAGGAAACAGGCAACAATATTCAGCCAGATCTCAAAGCCTATATTTCTGATTCAAAAAATTATACTATAGAAGGTTTATCATTTCCATTCAATACTAGAAAAATTGCTGATCAATGCCAATTTATATCTTTGAAAGGATCATTTTCCATCCATTGGCTGTGCTATGTTCTTCATGGAATCCTCCTTGCACTTCATGTGATTTTGATCATACTTTTGATCCACCACCCAGAGCATCATGTCACAATACCATCAGATAATCCCTGGGTGACAACAACTCTGACTATTTCTCTTCAGGCATTTTATGTTGTGAGTTTTGATTATATTCTTGTCATGGATACTGACCTTATGATCCCTTCAGTTATACACTGCTGGGCTGGTGTTTATCACACAGCAACTTGCTATATCAGCTATTCTCACCAGACATCATTACCTGACTGCTATACATGACATCACTCAAGCATGGTCTAGTGTTGGAGCTGCTGTTTATGCACTCTGGCTACAAACCAAGATGATATCATCCATCCTTCCAATTCTTGGTGTGGTGATATACTTGGCATGTATCTCCACCCTCCACATTGCCTCCTCTACCATCATGCAGTTCACAGCTTTCAACAGCACTTCTACCATCACTGTCATGTCAGCTGTAGCTTTGCCACACAGCACTGTAGATGGTACCTGGGCAGGACTATCTCCTGTTCTACCACCAAATACATTGCTTGCAAACATCCAAACCAATGGTCTACTCAACAATACCATCTATGATATATTGGATACCAATCCTAGCTTCATGGATGCAACTGTAAATGCAACTTCCCTGGAAACAACCTGTGGCCTATTATCAAACCTCACTTTCTCTAATCTCGAGATGGGACCAACACTCAACTTTTCTGTTGATGGTCTTGGTTTTGCAAGTTTTACACTTGATGTAGAAGGTTCTTCAATATTATAAGTAATGAATTTGAGCTACATTCTAACTTCTATATATATATAGTGGTTCTATCACAGCAACAACAGTCACAGATTCAAAGTGCAAATGAGATTGTCTATATCTCATCCTCTATTAATGTTGGTAGCTCTTCTTGATGTAGCTTGATACTAAATATCTTTTTATTCTTGTAGGCTGCCACTGGCATTGATGAATGTCCATTGTGCTCCCAATACCTGTTTTTTCTGATCACAACCTATGTTAATCTTGATGGATCAATTAATGACAGCACAATGAATGTCAGTGTCAATATTGCAGAGAGTAAGTGTTGTAAGTTGAACAAATAGGAATTGTATCACTCAAAGATTTGTAGATGATGATCCTCCAGTAATGGCCTATGTTGCAGGATGCTCTCTCTCATCACAAACAGTGAATGCCATCTTGGATGTTCAGGCTAGCACTTTGAGTCCAAGTCCAAATCAAGGAGGTTCAGGTTCACAATCCTGGGAACTATGGGCTCCAGCAATAAATGGCAATGAGTCTGCTGCATTTGTATCCCCTGTAAGATATATGTTTGTTATAAATACTGATTACTGAATCTAGATTATTAGCTTGACACCATATTTTATAGCTCTGATTTTGGTATTTGCCCCCAAAATGGGTTTGTGGGTTGTACCATATCAAGCAAGTATGTTTATTCACAAATTGGGATTTTCTAAATGCTAATTGACTATGTATTGATGGAAGTGCATCAATTCCAACACAAAATAGTTCCCTTTATACACTCACCCCATTCCAGTTGGAGCAGGTTATAAGTGAGAGTGGGGCAACATTAATTTGGATAGGTATGAATTGGTCCAGTTGAAATGATCCATGTGTCTTATCTCACTATTATGTACAAACCAGGAGGTCAATTGGGATCATCTCAGGGAGGGTTTGACAGGGCAGTTGGAGAAAGTCAAGTTACACAACTGACCACTGTGTGGAGGCTCAATGTGAGTATATGATTTGTACAAGATCCTTACTGATGTGCAAATCCCCAGTTGAATGAAGTCCCAGTGGGTGTTACTATTATCCCTGCTGACCTAAATCTCACATTCTTCGAGATTGTGTTTGCATCTGCAGCATCCCTGATCATGTTCATACTTGTGTTTTACCTCATCAAGACCCC
>JBBPLC010000170.1:0-50062 GCA_038089535.1 Hemileccinum rubropunctum | reverse complement strand
TGTAGGGCAAGAGTTAAGGCTATTGATGACCCTGCAAGGGTCAGAGCTGATTTCTTTTAGTTCTCTTGCAATTATAAAGTCTTTCTAAAATGGCCCAACATTGGGACACTTATTTGAGCCACTGTACCTCCAGTCCACTGGATCCACCTGGGCCCTTGAGCTCTCGCATCCTGCGGCGTTAACCACCAACAGCGATGCTGATGACAAAAATGCCTGGATCCAATGGTCCAAGGCAAATGACCAGATCTTGGGGTTGATCAAGATGAGGTTCTCTGAGCTCATCAGAGCTAAGCACATTGATCTCCTGGACACTGCTGACCTTGTGAAGGTGCTCCATGATGAATATGCCAAGCCTGGCCTAGCCGGTGCCTATGGTATTTTCAAGGAGTTGCTTGAGCTCTCGATCCCCAGTGTGTGGCATCCTGCCCCTGCCCTTGATAAGGCAGCAAACCTCTTTGCGAGGTTGAAGGCTGCTAACTATGACATTCCTGCTGGCATCCAGGTGATGCTGCTCTTGAGCAAGCTTCCTCCTACTATGGACGTCGTTTTGCAAATGATGATCCAAGCCAAGGACTCAGCTAGTAAGCTGAAAACCCCCACCGTCGATGAGATTCACAAGGCTGTGATCCTCTCATGGGACCAGCACCTTCTCAGAGGGCATAAAAGGAAGCAACCAGCTCAGGCCAATAAGATATCGGCTGTGAAGCAGAAAGATGACGACCCTCGCTTCCAGCAGCAGCAACAATCCAAGCAGCAACCACCACAAGGGAATGCTAGTGCAGAAGGTGTTATAGTTCAGGACCTATACACTGTGTTTTCAACTTTTCTTTAATTTCAGACTTAACATTTTCTTTCCATTTTCGAAGTCACGTGATCAATGCACATGACCGTGAGACCCCTCACGTGACCTGAGGCCTAGCCCGTAATGTCATCATAACATCACGTCTCATGTCTTTCATCTCCGTCATCTTTCCCATGAGGATCCTTCTATTTTCCCACATGGACTTCTTGCCGTCCTCATGGTCTCCTCATGTTTCCCTCATGTTTCTTTTCCCACACCAGCCCTTAATCATTTAGGACTCAGACAACCTACCCTAAACCTTCCGTACTTACATATATAAACCCTCTCCCTTCGTTGTCTATTCCTCAGTCCTATTCACTTGAATACTCTTCTACCTAGGGGCCTGTTCACTTGTCTACCACTCCTATTTCTTCTCAATCTCATACTCTGCATTTGCCGGCTTCATGCACATTATCGCATGCTCGTCATTGTTCCACGTTTATGCTGTATCTTGGCACCGTCAACTTCCTCGTTGCTGATTATCATGTCCTGGTCCATGTCTAGTTGGACACTCGCAATCGTACCGTTCATACCATCGCTGAAGTCGCCCAACGCCTAGATTAGGTGTTGGTCTCCTTTAGTTGTTTCTTCCGCTCAACTCCGTTTTACTTGAATAGGACTGCCGCAAGGCCGAACCTGTTCATTCCCCCTTGCCTTCGTTGTTATATGCATTCTCATGCCCATGCCAATCATCTAGCTCTTCAACAACAACAAGCCACTATCAACTTCTACACCACAACTCATATTATTCACCTATCGCCTGCACGTGCCTCGTTCTCCCTCCCCTTCCTTTTCCTCTTGTGCCATCTCTCCTGTTCCTCCACCTCTAGCTCTCCCCTGCACACAATGTCAGCACAAACTCTGCCATTGGGAACTTAAAAACATCCGCCCTGAAACCAAATGTTTCACCGCATTTTACAAACTTTGTCCCAAATCAGTTCTCCAACGCCCCTCCAAATTCCTCTAAATCATGTCTGAGCAAGCCACCGCTCTGCCCATCGACCCAAACGTTACGTGGGCCGAGATTCGCAACACAATGGCCAATATGGCCACCCTACTTCAAGCATCGTTACTCTCCCAACAACAAATGACACAACAACTCGAAGCAGCAATGACACGTCCCTCGTCACTGCCCAACAAGCTCATCGCCGATCCCAGTACGTGGGATGACAACCGGGTCACTTTCCGCCCCTGGTGGGTCAGGATTGCAACCTGGGTCCAATGTCAAGGCGGTCTCGATGATCGCCAACAAACCGCCACTGTCCTCCTCTGGATGGTGGGCAAAGCTGAATCCTTCGCGAGAATCACCCTTGAGAAGTACCAGAAAAAGAACTCCGCCCTCGAGTGGCCGATGTGGGAGGAGTTAAAAAAGGAAGTTGAGGACCACTTTTGCATAGACGTTCTCAAAGAAGAATCTTATATCAGGCTAACAAACCTCAGGCAGGGCTCAATGCCAATAGAGGTTTTTACCCAACAATTCGAGCTTCTGTGACAGGATGCGGATTATCGACTTGCAGCCCTGCCCTGGCTGACTCGCTTGAAACATGGCAAGAAAAGGCCATCAAAATGGGTAAAATGTTCAAAAAGATGTGGCTGGAATGGAGCAAACAGCCACAGCAACATCAATTCGAACCCTGCTTTACTGAAGTGGGTACGTAACCAGGCCAAGGCGCCCCCATGGACACTTGTGTGGTCCAACCCAACCAGCAGGAGTCAAGGACCTACTACAACTGCAACAAGGTTGGTCATCTATTGCGTGCGTGCAAAGAACCCCGCAAACCACGTGGCCGGCCCATCTTCAACCCAGTCACCAGCTGCACTTGATATGCCCTGCCTCGTCCCGCTCCTCTCTGCGAGATACCACTCACACTCACCACTGCTGTCCCTGAAACAGCACAAGGATCCAGAAATCCCCCATGGATGACCAAAGAGGCCCAGGCCTACTACCTGGATATGTTCAAGTCCCAGGCTCGCCAGCTTGCTGCCAAAGGACTAAAGGGAAAAGGCAAGGCCAAGTAGAGAGAGGTACCTACTCGGCAACAGACCCTAAAGCTTCTTCTTCTTCTTCTTTCTCTCCTTCTCATAATTGTTTCACTGTACTTGGGGAGATGGACGGTTCGTTGGGCGATGTTGACTTACCGAACAATTCTTGTTGTAATAGTTACGATACCAACTCTGAAGGCCTGCCGCAGCTCCTGAATCTGACAGTGAAGCTGACATTGAACAATTATGTTGTGAAGGGGGAGCTGGTTTGGCCGTATTTTTGATGTCTAAGGCAATCTCACATGTGCTAGTTTCTGCAGAAACTAAGCCTCTACACGAATAGACTTATAGGGACATTCAGACACTGCCAGCTGCAGCACAAGAGGAATGGAAAGCTGCTTGTTGACATGAGCTAGACATACTCCACGAGCAAAAAGTCTTTGAACTGGTTGACCCCCCAAAGGGGCATAATGTTATTGCAAACTGATGGGTCTTCAATCAGAAACCAGATGGTCATAAACATGCATGCTTGGTTGCAAAGGGTTTCTCTCAAACAGAGGGAATCAACTTCGACCAAATCTTCTCCCTGGTTGTAAGGTTTGAGACTATGTGGCTCATGCTTGCACTTGCTGCCTTAGAAAACTGGCATATAGAAGCACTCGATGTGAGAAGCGCTTACCTTTATGGAAAGCTACATGAGGAAATCTACATGAAACAACCCAAAGGTTTTATAGTCCCAGGGCAAGAGCATAAAGTGCTCTGTCTATGACGTGCCTTGTATGGCCTTAAACAAGCCAGACTAGCCTGGTAGGAAACTCTTAATGAGTCCATGAAAGACCTCGGCTTCAAACATTTGAAGTCTGATACTGGTATTTTCCTATACTGGAAGAAAGGCACACATGTAGTGGTTGCCATCATCTATGTTGACGATGCCCTTTTCTGTGGTCCTGATAAAGCCATAGTTGCAGAGGTAGAAGCTGCATTTATGCACAAGTGGGAATACAGATATCTAGGCCCTGCAAAGGAGTTCCTGCACATGAGAATTTGTCGGACTAGCAGCAATATCATGATTGATCAGTGCGCTTACTTAGAAAAAGTCCTTGAGCGATTTGGAATGCAGAACACTAGAGTCGCTCCCACTCCCCTTCCACAGGGGTATTATCCTCTTGACTACAATGGCCTAGTTGACCCAGAACTGCGATCTCACTTCCAACAAGTGATCGGATCCTTATTGTACATTACATTAGGGATCAGACTGGACATAGCTTATGCTGTGACCGCCCTATCTCAGTATGCTGCCAAACCATCGTCAGAGCATCTTGACAAGGCACTCTATATATGCCAGTATCTACTTGGTACCCGCTACTATTCCCTTGTTTTTGATGGAGCCTCTCAGGCTGGCATGATTGCATATACCAATTCTGATTGGGCATCCAATCCAAATACCCATCGCTCTCAGACTGGCTGGTTTATCAAACTAGCTAATTGCATCTTCAGCTGGCAATCGTGCCAACAACAGCACATTGCCTATTCTTCTACAGAAGCTGAATACATTGCACTTTCTGATTGTAACAAACAGGTGGTATAGTTGCATTCCTTAATGGGAGAACTAGGATACAAGTTACACTCAATACCAATTTGTGGTGATAACCAAGGTTCCATATTGATGGGATTGAACCCTGTTACCAAAAAGCGTAATAAACACATAGACATCAAATGGCACGGTGTTAGGAAGTTCATCCATGAAGGTTTAGTGGAGTTATTCTTTGTTGAAGGGGCACGTAACCTGTTACGATTCATCTTTTTCTTGCCTTTCGCATTAGCATTCGTCTTACACTTCTTGCTAATGCCTCTCTTTCGCACGACGACCACCGCTTTCTTCTGCTCTTCTCACGATGGTCACCTTGATTACGAACTCTTGTCTTTTGTTCCGCTTCCCTTCGACAGACAGCCTCACTTCCTTGTTCCGATAACTCCCGTTATCTTCCTCACACCATCTACCTTATCGAGCTCCCTCTGACCTTCCGCTGCTACATAGCTTGGTCCGTGCACAGTTCCCTTTAGGTATATAAACCCTGCCGTCGTTACCTTGTACTCTCTAAGCTAGACCTACCTGGAATAGCACCTTTGTTTCCTTCTCTCGTCAATCGCTCTCTAAGTCATCCATCCTACTTTTGAGTGGACGCTCGTCGTTCTACCTTCGCCTCCGGTCGCTCTTCTTTGCGACTCGTCCCCGCCGCTCTCCTTAGCGGTTGTCCCGTCAACAAGGATCTCCCTTGGTCGATTACCCTTCATCTATCTCAGGAAGCCCCTGTGAAAGTCTCCGGTCGTTAACCACACGACTCGTCCTTGTCTCCGGTCGCCTTTCTCGCGACTCGTCCCGTCGATAAGCAAGCCCCTTAGTCGACATCCTTCGTCTCTCAGGTCTACGATCGTTCCTACCCGGACCGACCGTAACATAACCCTGCTGACATGTTCACTAAAAACCTTGGACATGTTAAACTTGATCAGTTCAGATCACAACTCAGGCTAGTCTTCTATGACCAACCCATAGCACCTTGAATGAGTACTCTCTTTGCTTATGCACCTTAGATAGGCAGCTAAGCGAGGAGGAGTGTTGATTGAGCACCATGTAGTAGCTCTCAACGCTACTTATTACTTACTAGCTGTAGTGTAGCTTACCTTATTAGGAAATAGTCACATGGTTTATGTAGTATATAAGTTGGAACTCAGTTGTCTGAGTTCGAATAATATCTTGTGTTCTTACCACAACCATCTCTTTAAGCTAACCCCTTAAAACCTTGGTGAGTGTCAGGTATTCCTCTACCTTACCACCTGTATGCTTTCAACATAACTCACCTCCCACGTTTCAACAGATGATGAACAACATATTTAACAACATGTATGCTGCAGTTATCATCTACCTCAACGACATGTGCATATTCACAAAAAAGAAATCCAACAAAGAACATTCCGAGGTCATAAAAGAAGTATTGCACAGGTTACGTGAAAACGACCTTTATGCAAAGCTGGAAAAGTGCATATTTAACACCCAAAAAGTTGACTTTTTAGGTATGACTGTCTCAGCTGATGGCATCAGCATGCAAAATAACAAAGTCAATGCCATACTCAACTGGCCCGCTCCTATGAAGCTCAAGCAGCTTCAATCCTTCCTTGGTTTATGTAACTATTACTGTCGTTTCATTAATGGTTTCAGACAGATCACTTGCCCCCTCAATGATCTAACAAAGAAAAATGTGCCATACACCTGGGGGGAGGCACAACAAAATGCATTTGATATACTTAAAAAACAATTTATGACCACTCCCCTTCTCATTTTTTCCGATGCCTCCAAGGAACTGTGCATTGAGACCAACGCCAGCAACATTGCCACCAGCGTGGTCTTATCAGTTCTAGGGGAGGATGACTCCTGGTGCCCTTGCACCTTCCTATCCCATTTTTTTTCATCTGCTGAATGCAACTACCCAGTTTACGACAAAGAGTTGCTTGCTATTATCTGCATGCTCAAAGAGTGGTGCCATTACTTAATCAGAAAAGCTAACTTCAAGATTTGGACAGACCATAAAAATCTCAAATACTGGAAAAAACCACAGATACTCTTGGGCTGGCAAGCCTGCTTGCACAAGCTGCTGCAAGAATTTAACTACACCCTCATTTACAAGCCAGGCACCACAAATGGATGTGCTGACGCTCTCTCCCGCCACCCTGATCATGGTGACACCATCAATAAATTAAATAAAAACATTACTGTTTTCCCTTCTGCTATTCTCTGCTCTTCCTCTTTGTCCATTCCGGTTGAATTAACCTCTCCTGATGCCCACCTACCCTCAAAGGGCTCCTCAGATGCTGCAGGCTTCAACCTGTACACTTCCATCGATCTTGACATCCCTGCCCATGATCAATGTCCTATCCCCACCTGTGTCAAGATCCAACTTCCCTCTGGCACCTACAGCAGGATTGCGCCCTGTTCAGGCCTCGCCCTCAAGCATAAAATTGATGTCATGGCTGGAGTCATTGACGCCAATTATAGGGGAGAAATTGGCATAATCCTGTTTAATCACTCTGACTCACCTTTTCATGTTTCTAAATTCAACCATATCACCCAACTAATCATTGAAAAAATAGAAAACCCAACATTAAAAGAAGAAAGGATTCTAGACGAGTCACAATGAAATGACAAAGGTTTTGGCTTCACTGGAGTCAAAGCTATATCTTCCACATCTATTTCCCCAAACTTTGAAACTAAACTATCATTGGAATCTGCCGGAATGGACGTTGACACTATCAATGAATATGAATACTATGCTACAGAAAAACTCTTCAGAAATTCAAATGGTATCATCTTTGTGCCACCTTCCCTTCACACCAAGTTAATCTTGCTATTCCATGATTCTCCAGTCACTGGTCATCCTGGCTGTGACCACACCATTTCATCCCTTAAATGCTTCTATTGGTGGCCTGGTGCCGCTAAAGACATTGCATTATATATAGATCACTGCCAGGTGTGCTCCCTCATGAAGGGTTCATCAAAGCCACTAGCAGGAAAGCTCATTCCACTTCCTATTCCTTCCCATCCTTGGGAAGATATTTCTTTTGATTTTGTCACAGGACTACCCTCTTCAAACAGTTTTGATTCTATAGAGGTAGTTGTTGACCATTTTTCCAAAGAGATTGTTCTTTTCACATGTCTAAAAACAACTTCTTCTTTGGACTTAGCCTCCTTATTTAGAGATCACATATGGTGTCTCCACGGACTTCCTAACACTATTCTCTCGGACAGGGGACCGCAATTCATCTTGGAGTTCACCAAGGAACTTTGCAAGGTCCTTGGCATCCAGCAGAAACTTTCAATGGCATACCATCCTTAAATGGATGGCCAGACGAAAAGGGTCAACCAAGAAGTCATTGTGTACCTCTGTGCTTACATCACTAAAAAGCAGAAGACCTGGACCTCATGACTGAAAATGGCACAATTTGCACATAACAACACCCTCACTACCACCACAGGTACCACCCCTTTTTCTGTTACATGAAACTATTCTCCACACATGGGAACAGAGCCTGCAAACCCCACTATGACTCCTGGGGGGTCGTTTGGTAAAACTATTGGTCATTCACATGACAAGATCGCTTCCACACTTCAGAAAACCCATGATCAGATGTTGCACGCACAAACATCCAAGCGCTCATCAGCATCTGACTATTCTATTGAAGACCTCGTTTGGCTCTCTACCAAACATCTTTCCCTCCCCTATCCTGCATGTAAACTTATGCAAAAATTTATTAGTCCCTATCGTATCTCCACCATACTCCCTAATGCCATCACTCTCACCCTCCCTTTTTCCATCTCTATCCATCCCACAGTCAACATCTCCCATGTTAAGCCCTACAAAGCCCCACTGGATGGACAGTCCATATTTAAACCAGATGTAATCACCATAACTGAAGATCATCATGAAGAATACAAAGTTGATCACATTGTCCAGTTGAGACTTCATCGCAGGAAATTACAATACCTCATCCACTGGAAGGGATGGGACGAGGTGGATCGCACCTGGGAACTCACCATAAATTTAAAACATATGCAGGACGCAATCCAAGAGTTTCATGCTACTCACCCAAATACCCCACGATCTATTCAGGGCATCTCCAAGCTCAAGTTCACCTCCCTCTTCCATCCGTTCAGTCCCTCCTATACCGAATTCACCAATTCTCGGCTAGACCTCAAATCTGGTGAATGGGGGGTAGTGTTATAGTTCAGGACCTATATGCTACATTTTCACTTTTCCTTTACTTTTCATACTTAATGTTTTCTTTTCATTTTTGAAATCACATGACCCACGCACATGACCGTGAGATACCTCATGTGACCTAAGGCCTAGCCCATGATGTCATCATGACATCATGCCTCACATCTTTCATCTCCATCATTTTGCTCACACGAGTATGCTTCTCTTTTCCCATATGGACTTCTCACCAAACTCATGTTTACCTTGCCCCTACCTCATGTTTCCTCTTCTTAACTGGCCCTAAACTATTTAGGACTCAGACAACCTATCCTAAACCCATCACTATTCACTATATAAACTAGCTCCTCTCTGTCATCTACTTTTCCTCAGTCCTATTCACTTGAATCCTTTCCACCCTTGGGGCCCATTCTCTTGTTTACCACTCTTACTATCATCAATCCTACTCTGCATTTGCCATCCCCCATGCTACATTACAGCACACTTGTTGTTGTCTACCCAGTACATGATTTACTTGGGCACCATTAACTTTCTCGTACCCAAATACCACATACTCATTCATGTCTGGTTAGACATTTGCACTTATCAAGTCCACACTATAGCAGAAGTTGCCTGATGCCTAGATTAGATATCACCCTCTAAGTTTTAGTTCTCATCCCATTTCAGCTAGATGCCACTCATTGACAACCCTTCATTGCCAGCAGGAACCTTTCTGCAAGGTGGATAGAATAGCCTTGTTTGCCATTCCACTCTGTTACACCCTTGGGGCCAGTTTCTTTCTGAATACCACTCTACCTTACCTTTTCTTACTTTGAGCTCATAAACAACTTGTAGTACTTTCCTACTCTGCTCTTGCTGGCTTTGTGCACATTATCACACACTCTTCTTGAAATACATGTTTTATATTGTACCTTGGAACAGTCAACTTCCTCATTGCTGAATTACATGTCCTCGTACACTTGACATATGCACTCGTACTATCCACACCATTGCTGAAGTCATCCTATGCCTAGATTAGGTGTAGTGCTCCATTGGTAGTTTCTTCCCATTTCATGTGGTGGTCATAAAATGTAGAGGACTTTCAACACACCCCAAAGAATTTTTTGAATTGGTGCTCCACTGTAAATTTGTCCCTAGTTTTGAACATTGCAAAGGTGGCTACAACATTGACAGCATAGAAACTTGAAGGAAACTTCACTTCAGCTGCAGTAATGCCAGGGAAAAGACAAGCATGGGCTATGGGCAGTGTTTTGAGAGATTGATCATACATAGCACTATTATTGTCATGGATAGAGATGACATTATCTATCATGAAGTATCAGGAGGGTTCAATGATCTGATACTAGATGTGCACTTACCACTGTCCAAGAGAGTGGGATATCTTGACTGAAGGTCATGAGAATAAACATAACTGTTATGTTGTTGTTGAGAAGGCAGTGACAGATTCAACAGACTAGTGCTGGGTCTTCATCAGACAAGATCTCCAGTAGACTATCAAACATGTCCAGCTGGCACACCTTCATAATCATACAAGTTTTCTTGACATAGGCACATTCTCAAGTAAGTGATATGAGGTTCAGCATGAGCCTTTGTGAGGGAATTGTCAGCTCTATGACACTATCAACATTTATCTTGACCTTAAAAGACAAATTGAACAAATGTACATTGAAAATATGAGACTGACAAGGAGGAAATAGAGGGGGAGTGCAAAAGGGATGGAAAGGGGACAGCAAGTGGCCTCTTTATAGTCACAAGAGACCTGCACTGAATAGCAATACATTCCAGATGAGATAGAGGAGAATGCTGCAAGCAGGGTAGAGCAAGTGGCCAGCCATGAAGGCATGTGAAGGGAAGGGACCAAATGTGAAGATGTCACAGCAACAATGTCAAGTATGCCATCATGTCACTGAGGGGGCGGGACACTGCCATGCAGGGCGGGTTCGGATTCATTACGTTCAATCTCCGCCCTAACTTTATCAGGATCATGTGAGCCACAGTGCACGTGACTCGGACAGTTCGGACACTCGGATGTTCGGAAAACTCATTTCCCAGATGGCCTCGATCGAGCGCACTTGCCAAATTCCAATTTGCCCCAATTACAATACTATTTAAGATCGAGTGCTGCCAGATCAGGCTGGGTTATTGATCCCCCCCACATTCTCGCACACGGTATGAGCGTCGACCCATTCCCTCAGCAACTTCCTACACTTCAGCGCTTGGGTGTAGACGAGCCCGTTGTAGCCTCACCGACCGAGGTTGCAGCCGCTTGGTTCGATACATTCTCGAGTGCTGTCGCATCATCCGATATTACTGGGATCCTCGATCTCTTTCTTGATGACGGATTTTGGAAGGATACGCTGGCATTGACCTGGGATTTCAGAACAATCGAAGGCAAGGAGGCGATCAAGAACCTCCTTGAACATCGTCTTGTCCCTACAGGTCTCGTGGATCTCCGTCTCAGCCACGAGTCTTTCAAGGCTCCAGAACTTCAGAAGTTATTTCCTGATCTAGTCTTGCTGCGCCTCACTTTTGAGTTTGGAACCAAGGTTGGGAAAGGTACGGGGGTTTGTTACCTGGCTCCGAGTCCCGTACCTGGTTCAAGATGGAAGGCGTACACACTGTATACATGCTTGGATTCCCTCAGTGATTTTCCCGAGCAGGTACTGTGCAGACACTGTTGTCCATGGTATCACCTTGCTAATCCCGAAGGCAGGTTGGTCCTCTGCGACGCAAAACTGCCGAGCATGGTACTTGGGAAGAGAGACGGCGGCGAGAAGTAGACCTTGTCGATGGTGATCCGACTGTGATTGTGATTGGCGCGGGCCACACTGGCCTTGAAATTGCTGCCAGACTCAAGTATCTCGGCATTTCACATCTAGTCATCGACAAGAAACCTCGGGTTGGTGATAACGTGAGTTGCTACTGTCAAGTTCCGATGCACTATTGGATTCATAAGACATCAGTGGAGAGATCGCTACAAATCGTTGTGCTTGCATGATACCGTTTGGTACAACCAGACTCCGTATTTAAAGTGAGTCTCAGTGAGATGGGGGTTACGCTCTCTTTCACTATCAGCTGTCTTTAGATTTCCGGACACTTGGCCTGTGTTCACTCCAGCTTCAAAGGTGCGATCCAGCGAACCCATAATCATTAGCATCCAATCGCTGATATCATTGATGTAGCTTGCTGATTGGTTGGAAGGTTACGCCCACTATCTTGAGCTCAACGTATGGACTTCATCCACCATCACCAAGACGGAATGGATCAATGACCTGCAAACGTGGACTGTTGAAATCAACAGAGGTGGAAAAGGAACTCGAACCCTGAGGGTGAAACATCTCGTCTTCGCGACCGGCTTTGGAGGTCGTGCAAAATTGCCAGATATCCCAGGAAGGGTAAATTTTGTAGGTTTGTTTCCAGGGCCATGTTGCTAATATTCGTTCGCAGGAGGACTTCAAGGGTGAGGTGATCCATTCTTCGGAATTCACCTCTGCTTCAAATCACACTGCCAAAAAGGCGGTCGTCGTTGGTGCTTGTAACTCTAGTACGTCGCGATAGCAACATGTTGCAAGCATCTTCTCTAATGCGGCAAAAGGTCACGACATCGCCCAAGACCTTTTCGACAACGGAGTGGATACTACAATGTAGTCAAACTTCACTCTGGAGCGTATTCGGACTAACATTGGATCTTTCTAGCTACCAACGCTCTTCTACATACGTCATTTCGATCGAAGCAATCGAACAATTGCTTGCTGGTGTGTTCGCCTCTACTCAATAATGTAAATTGCATTTGTTCAGTGCATCGATTTGAAAGGACTCTACAACGCCACCGTTCCAACCGAGCTCGCAGATGTCTATCTCGACTGTCTACCATTTGCAGTAACGAGGCGCATTCACCAACGCACTGTGCCCCACACCGCACAGACTATCGATAAGTGAGTACAGATCCCCAAGATCCCCGGCGCATGCACGTATCTTCAAAAAGGGCTTATACCCAAATTCAGAGCGCTTTTAGATGGTCTCGCCAAAGCAGGGTTCAAGACAAATCTCGGACCACACGGGACGGGTCTCTTCCCACTCTTGCTCACGCGTGCAGGAGGATACTACTTTAGTAGGTATCTTGAAAACGGTCAGTGGGTGCCCCTTGACCCGTTTCTCAAACCCTTTTGACAGACGTCGGCACGAGTCAACATATCATCAATGGGGATATCGGAGTGAAGAACGGGAGCGCTATCGAGCGTTTCACAGAGAAGGGGCTGAAGTTCGCGGATGGGACGGAACTTGAGGCGGACATTGTCATCTTCGCCACCGGGTAAGCGTTCGCGGGCACCTTCGCATTACACTTAGACGTCAAATCTGACCCTTATCTTACGACGCTTTCAAGATATGGAGACCCGCGCGACAGCTTGCGCGACATTTGTGGTGCACAAGTCGCTGACAAGGTGAAACCATTGTGGGGCTTGACGGAGGAAGGGGAAGTGAGTGGCGTTTGGAGGGACTCTGGGCATGATGGCCTCTGGTTTGGCATCGGTATGTCATCGCGCTCCATCGTTACTCAGATATATAATTTTATTGTGCGAATAACAGGTAACCTGGGTATGTCGCGTTTCCATAGTCGGCATCTTGCGTTGCGTAAGTGATGGCGTACGTCAGTGGATATCTTATCGCTGACGGGGAATTACAGAAATCAAGGCTACCGAAGTTGGCATTTTGAAACGATCAGAAGTCAAGTTTTGATAGAAAAGCTTAGGTGCCTTCAGTTGGCATAACGAAAATTATTGTGCATGGGCTCGTTGTTTGCACATCTAGATCATGTAGATCGTAGACGGTTGGATGGCTTTCTCGGATTGTGGCTCAGTCGGATTGGTCGTTGAACGTTGATGTTCCTTGTATATCAAAAGAAAAACTAGTTGCAGTCTGATTCCAACTAGAGTAACTGCAGTCGAATAAGAAATCAATCTTCTCTATGCAAGAAAGAACGATATCGTAGTACCTGTGCAATGTACGAGATGTCCAACGTGATGAATCATAGACAACAAAGAGTCCCTCAATGATGCCATACATATACTGTCATCCGATCACTTATTTCTCTTGAGTATTCTTCTCCCGAGCATCAGGGAGCGGCGGACGTATCCACGTCAGGCACCGCATGATGCCCCTTCGGATGTTCCGTATCATCTCCGCGATAAACACAACCACACAGTGCATGCCATACACGATAAACTGAAGACTGACGAGGACACCAGCCAGGAACGACATGACGAGGACTGCAGTGGGCCACGCCGTCCACGCGACCGACAGCAGAAAGATCATCAATGCGAGCGCGGACGTGAACATGCACAGCGCCGGTATCCGTGCTGAAATACAGAAAAACAGATATTTGCCGTACACGTCGAGTGCCATTTTCTAGCGTATAATTGGTCAGAGACGGGCATGCGTGAACAGTAGAGGAACGAGAGGCACTTACTTGGAATTTTGTCGAGGTGGCATTGGAATAGGCCAGTAGAAACCAGGCGTCTATTGCGAGACCGATACCAGAGGCGACGCTACCAACAGCGACGGCTCTCCTCGCGAATTTACTGATGGGGAAAGCAGACGCTGTCGAGAACCCGAACACGCCAGCCTCAAGCCTGGAATTTTTAGTCAGTAGTTGTTGAATGGTAAGTCCGGTTTCATACCCTGACAACGCTACTAACTGTCTCCGGGTTAGTCGAGTACTATCTTCGAGACATATTCTTTCCTTACCGATCCACCAACAAACCTCCATTCTGCACGCAATTCAGTCAAAATACGCTCATACTCTGAATCTACTCGGGCTTCTCGAAGTTCGCGATAAGGCGAGAAGGAGTCCACGATAGAGTCGATGGTTGAAACTTGAGAGTTTATAGATATTGTTTCCGTGTGGGCCGGTAGTATCGATGCTGCAAACCACAGTTTATAACCTTCATTTCGAACGTGAGCGCTGCCCTCGTTGTCTGAGAGTCGGGGTACGAGGGTAAGCTCGTTGTCTTCATGGTTGAGTAAAGCATCCCGTTCGTCCTCAGATCGTGTATCATCCGAGTCGGACCAGTAACTAGCATGGACATTTGGCTCCGGATGATACTCAGGTCCTTCTGGCCACACAAAGGTTGGATCCTCACTCAAGTCAGAGGTCGATGAGGTGGAGTATCCTGGCGTGATACAACTTAGCAACTCATTGGCAATCCAAGGTGATACCATACCTTGTTCCTCAGCATCCTCACTATGAACGTCCGATTCCACATTCTCTTGAACGCACCTCGATTGCGCCTTAGATACTTCAGGAAAATCGAGTTTTGCGACTAAAAGAGCCGGACTGAGTTGAGATTTATTTGCTCCACGTCTTTGCTGCGAGACACAATTTAATTTTATCTGAACACCTTCCTGTGATGTTAGATAGGACACAATTTCAATGCAAGTTTGAACCAACTTTTTCGCCTGCACTGCTGTTGCGCCTGAAGACGTGTCAAATCTTGTAACGTACAACAGGCACTTGCTACGAGATTTCGCCTTTTGTTCTTTTTCTTGCTTTGCGCCCGGTAGTACACGCATATGTCTATCCGCGAAGCTGCATCCGTGTCACGACTTGGTCTCCCACGTGAGGTTCGGGCCACAAGGAGCAATACGCATGCACTCACAAGTGAAAACACTGCTTCAAGTTTGGGTTTTGTCCATCGCAGCCTAAGCTCAACTCATGATATTGATGACCACCAACGGTCACCGCCACTATCGGACGCCAGGACCTCTCTGTTCTTAATTTCTGAAGGCCGTGTGTGCGCACAACTGATTGTCAGGCGCTCAATCATGCGGTTTGACACATGTTCTTAGCTTTTGTCACATACCCGTAAATGTCCAAGGTCTGTGGCATATCGGTCAGGCAATTATGAATTAAAAGTCATATACATACATACCTCCCTCCAGAATGTGTCATTTCAAGCATAATGCATAGTGTGGAAATGCCTTGTAACGACTGTGCGAATAGAAGGTACGTATCGGCAACTCCGCTACAGATGTTGCACTGCCGCATTGCGATGTATCATGCAATATTTCAATTTGGATGACTGCAACTCGGACTTCTAGTACACAGGAATGTTTCTCGTTTAAGATAGCTAGTGAAATTTAAGAAACCAGATCTGACAAACTTTCATTAATAATTTACCCCAGCTTATTTGGGCACTTCAACTGAGTACGTTTTCAGCTAGCATTTGAAGAATTCTCGAGGCTTCACTAGCTAGCCAATTTCTCCGAACTGAATCTTATGCAAGGAATGTTGCGGCCTGGTAAGTTTAAGCAGTATGAATTTCAGCCGAGAAGAACGAGGATCGGTTCCCCAGTTATTCCACTCGCCATGTGAAAAGGCTTAACCACTGGCAACCGTACGAAAATATGTACTGCACAAACTTTCTTTCTCAACCTTCATTCCGGAAATAGATACAAAAGAATTCCACTGGAAAGGAAACTAGGATTTAGGACGGTGGGCTGTTCGCAGACGAACAATGCTCGATAGCTATTTTACCAAGGTCAACGTACGGCTTGCCAAGGCTGCGTGCTCTGGCTAGATGGGACTTACTTGATCCGCTACCTCCAGAGCTACCGTTGTGGAATGAGAATCCAGGAAGATTGGAACTTGTATTGTTGACAATGTTGATGCTGAGATGGAAATCACCGAAAGCGGAGGCTGAGCCACGGTTACTACTAGTAGGGGAGGTCCCGGGGGTAGAAACACTATTTCGGGTAAATGGTGATCCCTCAGAGTCGAGTGTTGGCACTCCAGCTAAAGTTCAGTGCAGCAGTAAATCACTTTAGCAGGTGATTAGATAGAAAATTGTTGTCTTACTCGGTGTGTAGCTATCTCCATTGTTTAAAGAGGCAGGATCAGCGAAGATATTTCCTAGGGATGCCAGAATGGATGCTGCTTTTTGTGCATCGGCAAGGGCTTGCTGGGTATCAGGAGCACCCATCTCCCCTGGAGGTGGTTGCTCCGTTACCACGGCCACAACCCGTTCGTCATTGCTGAGAGATTCACCTACACCTGCTCTTTGAGGAAGTTCGTGGTACAGCATAAACAAGCCGTACTTTCAACCGGAGTGAGGTCCACTGAGGGAACCGACAGCACAGCTCTCCTCAACCTATCAGAAGTTGTCTGCCTTCTTCATGAGCTCCGTTTGTCCCAAACATGTATTCGAAGAAGGCACCTTTGTCGAGTTATAAAGCTCTTGAGCACTCTCAAGGAATGCTTGTTTTGCACGGCTGATTTTTACTACCTTAAGGAGCTTGAATATAAACCGACGCTTCTCCAGTAATTCGAGCTCTTTCTTGCGGCGATTTAAGCTGATGAAGCAAGCGTTACTAGTTGGAGCAAACCTTGCCAATTTACCTACTTGTCGTACTGAGCCTTCGTTTCTCGCAGCAACTCACGATGATTTTCTTGCAAATCTTCACACAATCGGAGGATCTGGTGCATTTCCTTGAGCGCGGCTCGGAGGCATAATCCACCTTTATGCAATGAACCCTTGTCAGAGATCTTCCGAGGTGAAGCAATGGGGTCAAAGTCCTCAACCAGCTCATAATCTCCAGGGAAGACAAGCACGGATCGGTTATCATCAGAATGCATGATCAAAGGGGGGTATATCACCACGGGTAAGTCATCTTGGTTCTTTAAATGGAGAGGCCGTGTGGAAAAAGCGACCTCCAACGTAACACCTAGCAGTCAAATCTCTCTTACTTCCCAAATACAACACCGCAGGATTCTGAGGTCCACGGGGTCTGAATATGGGTCCATATTTATGTGTGTTTGTAAACCACGTTACTAAGTGTATAAGACCAATATGTTGAGTTCATGCACTGACAGCCAGCCATGGCTACGCGTTCCGGAAAGCAGGCAGCCAAAGAAACTGAAGTCAGTCGTGAGCCAGCGTCACTTGCTGAACTCGAACGTGCGGTCTTTGGTGACATGTCCACAAACAAAGACGGCCAGCTTACTGAACCCGAGCTGTGGTGGTCCCAACACTATGGTTGGTTGAAGGATAGTGGATACCTACTTCGACCTCGTTATGCCCCGGATTGGACACCATCTTGGCAAACAACCAAAGAAAGTTGGGTTTTGTGTGAGGATGGTTGTGTAGCTCCGGTGGGTTGCATAATAGACGCAGTCCCGCCTCGTTAATCTAACAGAAGTTCGAATAGTACGCCGCCAGGATCCTTGATGGTACACGTCTTTCAGATGGTACATATGTTACGCTCAAAATAGTCGACAAAACCTACCATCCCCACGAGATTGATATCGCGCAATTTTTCTCGTCTCGATCGCTGGCTATGAGTGCCAACCACTGCGTTCCAATTTATGATACCTTACTCGTCCCCGATGAGGGGGATAGGATGATCATTGTTATGCCACTGCTTCTGGATTATTTACGACCTACTTTTGATACTGTTGGGGAGGCAGTCGAATGTTTTCGGCAATTGTTTGAGGTTTGCCTTTGTACTGCTATCCCACACAGCCGTTGACGTTTCTTAGGGACTTCAATTTATGCACCAGCACCGTGTAGCCCATCGGTAAGTGCTGTCACCGACGTCTGGATGTCTCCTTCAATCCAGTTTCCTGCAGTGATTGTTCATCCAGAAACATCATGATGGACCCAAGCAAGCTCTATCTTGATTCATTCCATCCTGCCAGTCCTTTGATGAAGCGAGACTTCTCCGGATATGCGCGCTACAAGACTCGTACCGAACGACCTCCAAAATATTTCTTAATCGATTTCGGTTTGTCACGACGCTACGATGCATCAATTTCCAAACCTATGGAAATCCCTATCTGGGGAGCTGACAAGGAAGTCCCTGAATTTCAAAACTCCGACGCTCCTTATGATCCTTTCCCTACTGATATCTTCTACATCGGCAATACCATTAGGAAGGACTTTCTCGACGTATGTTCTTAGCTGCCCCGTATGCTTATGGCTAATGATGAGAATAGTCGAAACTCGGGTTTGACTTCATGCGATCTCTGATAACTGACATGGTTCAAAGGGATCCCGCAAAACGCCCCACTATGGATGAAGTTGTCCAGCAATTTACTGCCATTAGAGCCAACCTCGGTACTTGGAGGTTGCGCTCTCGTGTGGTCAGTAAAGGAGAAAAGATGTATCATAGTGCGATCCGTGGTACTTCTCACTGGATGCGACAAATTGGGTTCATCGCGAGGGGTATTCCACCTGTACCCAAAACTCCATAATGCTTAGAACGTTCGTTCGTGTCCATTTTTTATGGCAGATACCTTTTTGCCTATGACGTACTGGTGTGCTTCCTCAGCGCATGTCTGTTTCAAATGCTAGATCATACGAGGAATGGTCCAAGCCCGGGAATGCATTATTTAGTGAGACATAAACAGCAGGATATTAAGACATTAAGACAACGATATTATGGTGCAAGTTGTATCATACGACGCACGAATAATCAGTGCACTAGGCCCGGTGTTACGCACGTCATCTAACCGCGACCTCGCTGGGCTTCAAACGGAGAACATTCACTCAGTGGATGACATTATGCGCGGTCTGTTCGCTGGTCACGGTGGAAGGATTTCACACATTGAGTTGGACCAATAAATAATTCTGCTACACCACTGTTGGGGGTGAATATCAGAACACGTGGTCCTGCCACAAGCATTCAAGTTGTACTGAGGGGATCCGGGGATGGGCAGGTGACTGGAGTCATGCCTCCAGATATCAAGGCTGAGTATCTTTTTCCAAGTGCGTTTTCCTACCCGCGATTGGTCATTTACCCCCACTTTCCTGATAGCGGCATGGAACATGGGAAGATTCCACTCTCAAGATCATCCAAATCAGGAGTGGTAAAGCTTTAAAGAGGCAGTGAAGCATGTGTGGCGCACATCAAATATCGATAGCCTGAGGTCTCTTGATTGGTGGATCATTTCCTTGGACCATCATTTCCAGTTCGAGTTCAAGCGCAAGTTCTTGTGTTTACTATCCCTGGATGGAGCTGGGAACTGCCGTGACGCGCGCGCTGCAATCGCTAGCGATCTTTCCCGCTCGTTATGTACTCACCGAGCAGAATACATATGTGCGGATAGTAAAAAAAGCTACTGTGTCGAAAAAGGGTGTAATAACCCTACTGTTGCCAGCTTGAGCCAGGTTAGTAGCCGGGAATCAATGTATTACATGCCCACTGTTTCTCGTTAGATGTAGCCACCCAAGAGTATCAGTAACTTGTCAAGGCGTTGTTTCCGCACAGAGACTGCACATATAACAGGTTGCTATCTCACAATCACTACAAGCATATTAGCGAGTCATCTGGCGGCCTGAACCATGTCCTGTACTATTGAAGATTCCATGAATTTGATACCTCGCTTTGTGTAAGTATACAATGTCAACGGAAATGAGTCGAAGAACGTCCGTCATTCCTAGGATAAAGGAGCCCGTCTGGAACAGATCACAAGGCTTGTCCGGGCCTGATTTCTTTGTTGCTTCCCTAATTGGCATTTCCCTGGGTCGGTCTCTAACGGATCGTACCACTGAGAAAGGCCAAAATTGATGAAACAATACTTTGGTCAACCCTGTGTGCGCTTTACGAAACTACTGCAATCTCTTCTTTATCGGGTGAAGGGAGTCTGTGGTTCGCTTGGATCGAGCTTGTAGGCAGTGGATCTGCGCCAGTGCGCAACATGATGTCAATACACGAATAAAACCCCTTGAAGGATGCTTAGAACACCATGCCTCGCATGCACGGGGAGAAAATGCCTCGAATGGTCGACGGAAACAAACAACACCTCATCATCGAGTCACCAAGGGGATCAAATGCGAGTCAGCGTGGGCGCAATGCATGGGTACAACCAAATCTCAACGTTGGGTTCCGTGCTGCGAAGTAATGTCTTCGCAAATTGAGGGACGACGGTTCGCGGTATCGGAAGCGAATGTATCGGAGGAGAAGTAAAGTCTAATATCCACCTGGACCACCTCAGTGATCTCATGGGGATTCACGTTTATCGATTCGTGCCAAAGTGACACATTTATCATCCGAAACTTGAAGGCAGGTGCCATCCCTGATTGTACATGCTTGAAGTCTGGATGCAGAGAGGTCGTCAGGCGTCCACCATTCCAGTTAGGTGTGTATCGCCTGCGTCTCCGATTCGGAGACGCAGGATGTGTTTCCGAGCTTCTTCAGTCCAGCCTGAGATTCTTTGTGACTTGTTGGGCTGTTGCCCTTGGACAGGGGGACGTCACTGTTATGCAGCCTGGGGGTCATGATAGGGTAAGTTTGAAGTCACCAATGTCATGGATAAATTTCGAATACTGACTTAGAGGAAAGCGGTGGCATCAGTAAATTCACACAGTGCTTAAACTGGCTTTATGTGTCTTTATGCATCTACTGTGTGAATTTACTGATGCTGATGCCTATCGACCAACCACTGGCATCGCATGCATCATATGCATCAACGTTTCAACAAGGGCCCATCCAAACTTGAAATGACGTGTGAACGTCGCGGGGTTAGACAGGTTGATCTGACCGTATAAGAGCCTCTGCGGAACCTCGGGCTAAGCTTTGAGCTGTGTATCGTGTCACTCTCACTGCCTTGTCAAGCTTTCAAGCTTGGTTACTTTCTTAACAATTGCCAATCAGAGGCTCTCCTTTGTACGCGGGAGAGTCCATTTATGCCGAAACTCAAAGAACAGTCACCATATTCAAAACATGCCGGCTTTCGACTCCTTGTACGAGCGTTCCCGGGCCCGGTATGTACTCATAAAAATGTTCCATTAGGGAACCCTTTTCTTTTTTCTAGGCATCGTGATTGTTTGCTAAAATCTGAAGAAAAGGATGCCCACTCAGAGACAGGACAAATTCGAGGCAAGCATGATCGCCCACGTATTTAGACCCATAGGCAGTCGATAATCACCTCCCAACACATATCCCGCACACGAACATACCATGGAGACTACCAACCTGCCTACGGAGGCTGAGTTGTTGCAGCCCCGCAACTCGAAGGGGGCCCTCGCACAAGGGGGGCTCTTTCTCAGCCTGACTCGTGAAGAATTGGTCCGGGCCCGTCACCGTGCAACTTCGATGGGGGCTATGGGGCTGGATCCCAGTGTACCCGAAGAACTTGTCGACATAACGCGCATCAAATTATCCAGATATAGCCAGTTCGTTCATTATTTTCATCACGTCTACAATCCCGACTCATTTCCGGTAGATTAATGGATATGAAAACTCGACTGGAGAACAGTACAAAAGCTCTGAACCCAATCGAAAGGTTCGCAAACATGCGAGCCGTAAAGTCATTCCAGGAGGCAGCCCGGTCGCTGTATTTGGAGACAAAGGCAAGCTGAAATTTTTACCATACCTCATTTACTGACCTTCTTGGTGAAGACCATGTCAGAACGGATGGAGAGACAATATAATGACATGTTCCTTTCATGTGAAGGGGTGGTCCGGGTGGATATTCAGCCGTGTGTTTTGATGTTTGGTGCACTCACCCGACACATTCTTATATCATTTCCAGACACGATGTGGTCCCATCGCTCGAAGACTTGGACATACATGTACTCGAATGGGATGGAACAGAAGATGACATGTTGCTTGAGGAAAACGCTCCACAATACGAGGTTGGGTTGTTTGACGTGGCTACAATGGCCACCCAGTCTGACGGGCCTGAGTGATTGGTCAAGCAAACATCATGTATACTTATCGCAATTTATAACATTTCATTTATAGTCAACCTTGGGTGTAACACCAGAGAGCCCGATTCTAATTGGCATGCGGCTTACAATAAAAGAAACTCTATCAACTTCCTTCTGATGTGATAGATCAACAGTGATAATGTATGCGTGTATACCAGATGGCTCAGCTACATCATTAGTATTGTTCCCGAGGTTGAACGATATACTGTCTAGAAACTGGCATCCCGGCCATTGATCACGAGTAAAGTACCCTGCTTGCCAGCTCAAAGCCAAGGAAGGTTGCTCCATTTGCAAACGGCGAACTACGTTGTCCAAGCCATCAGCCGGCTGATCCGATAATGCGGCAGTTTCACTAACCGAATAAGGGTAGGACCAAGACCGCGCGTGAATGCGGCAATACCTTCAGTCCGCCAAACTTTCCGCACGCAATCCCGAGCTGAGGCATACTTTTGGCCGGTCGAGGGAGTGAATCCATCAGTCTGCATCCGAGATTTGATCATGTCTATGGGATATATCACCGCCCAGAGCTACAAACAAACCGATGAGTCAAAGCCTATGATCTATCAATGAGGGAGTTTACCGCGTATCCAGCAGTTGCGCCGTAGAGGACGGCATTAAGAGGGTTTATCTGTTCACGGCGAATGCCTTTTTGCGACATTTCGCGTTGAACTAGATTTTCATACACCATGAAATACATTCCATAACCGGTAGCTTCACGAAGGAAGGTGACGCATTGGCCCTTGAAAATGCCAGAAATCCCATGTTGCATGTATATCTTCTTGATAGCATCGAAGGGGCCGTTATAAAGTGGGTTTGTGTTAGATTGAGTTTGTAGTCCTACAAGATCGCATGAAATAGTCGATGAACTTGATCATCTAAAATACTCACGGATCCTGATGTGCTCCACTGGGCCAGAGACGAAACCGTTCGCCAGACCAGCAGCAACACCCGATGCAAATAGTTGGTCTGCTCCAAGGATTTTACCTCTTTCACCCCCCTTTCCGTGAGCCAGATTGTGTTCCGCGAATACTCTTTTCGTATATTCTACTGCACCAAACTGTATGGACACACAGAGTCCAATGCCCAGCAGAGGCGTGAGCGTGCCCTGGAGGGCTGTCAGAGGTCTCTCTGCTTCATTCAAGGCGGATCCGACCTTGTAGAATGCCAACGGCCCTTCATTCTTAAGGATCCCACCAGCACAATGCAGCATACCGTTGTAGGTGCCTTTCGCCGACGTTTGCATACGCTGCAAGGTGCGAATATATAAAGCTCATACGCGCTACTGGGCGCATGCGGTTGCACTAACCACTTTCACGATGTCAAAAGGCTGTCCGACGAGCACCTGCCTCGACCGAGAAAATCAGCGTCGGAGGCTTGCAGAACATGTAAAACTCACCTGAGCGATTCCACCAACAGTTCCAGCAGTCAGATCCTTGATGGTATTGCTTGCCATGGTATTCTGGTATTCTGAGAGACAGTAGGGTGCAGGTCAAGCTGTGAAAGTCTGGTCCGTATCGCGACCCGCAACCGCCGTCTAGGTCTCGCTTGAACACGCTTGGGACATATTCGCGGACATTGGAAATCGCATGATCATCTTACATAATGTTCATATCCACGTAGCACGTGATTTGATGTCCTTGCCAGTTTTGGTTGTTGTCCATCCTAGCACTCCAAGCTAGTTCCCGATCGGACGACTAACAAACGCGATTCATGCGGTCTTTTTGTTAACAGTATTGAGGGCTGATGACAGAAGTTACAGAACAGATGGTCGAGAACGACGTGACTTCCCATGTCGCTGGGAGGGTGGGAGCTGCAGCCGAAAGTGGTGCGAACGTCGGGGATGAGGAGTGCGAGGACGGAGAGGAAGAAGAGGATGATGATGATGATGATGATGAAGAGGCGGAGGAGATAGCGCGTCGCCTGAAGGAACAGCTCTGGGCAGATATCAGCAAGGTGCAGGCTGCGCAAGTGACGCCGAACGCGCAACCGCTTGCAACGGCTGCCACCGCACCTCCCGTTGAGCACGCTGTCCCCGGTCCCAATACTACTCTGTCGAAGAAACGCGATGCAGCGCTGCAGACTATGAAGGGCATTCTTGCAATCACCGCCAATGACGCACTCGCCCGTTCCACGCTCGCATCGGCGGCCGTTCCGGGCACCAACAACGATAATGTACTGAACGTTCTCAACGAGGTTGTCCGCACTGGATCTATCTCGAAAGAGCTTGCAAAAGTATTGACACCAGTCCTTGTGTCGTTGGCCCGGTCCGACACGCTCTTCGCAACGATGCGTCATTCAAATGCTCCTGCAATTCAACTTGACAAGGGGAAGCGCAAACGCGACGAGAATGAGGAGGAACAACGGCAAAATGACGCTCGCGCTTTCAAACGACCGAACGTCGTATATCATGATTTCCAGCGACAAATCACCGAAGCTGTCAAAATTGTCTCCAGCGCTCTCAGCGCCAACTCTCCGGCCAATGATTCTCTTGATCCGTCTACTATATCTTCCATCCAACTACACCTCCATCAATTATTTCTTTTCTCTATGACATCATCTGCCGGAGGTGGTCCGGAAATGAATGCGCTGCAAGAGATCGGAGGCTTGATCCAAGTCCTCGGTGTCCTCAGTGGTATTCAGATAGGTCCTACAGCAACGCCAAACCACGCAGTCCAACAGGCTCCAGGCTCCGCGCTCCACACCTCTCACCCCTGGATTCCGCAAGGCACCCATCCAAATTCGTCCGTTCCGTTTAATGATATTGGCACAGCTGTCTACCCTTGTCTCGTGCCCGGTTGCCGCAAGATATTCGCAAGGCTCTACAGTCTACGAGCACACCAGCGTGTTCACGCTGTCCACCGTCCATTCCGTTGCACAGTATGTCCTGCGTCGTTTGCGCGTAACCACGACCTTAAACGTCATGCAAAACTCCACGAAAAGAAAGCTTGGCAATGCGCCGGCTGCGACAAAATGTTCTCCCGCCGGGATGCAATTAAACGGCATAAAAATAGTAGCGCAACACGCGGTAGCAAGGGAGAAGCTTGCGTCAATGGCGCAATTAAGGAGGTGGTGTTGGATAAAGAAGGGGATGAGGATGCGGTGCGGGAAGGTCGACGCACGAGGATGTGGGCCGACATCGTCGCGGGCAATGCGACACCTGTGACATACTATGGACACGGAGACGATGGACACATGGAGGAAGGGGAGGTGCACGCTGATGTCATTAGGCACATGCAGGCCGCCGTGCTCAGCCTCCACCCAACGTTGAAGGGACACGTGTCCTCCGCGCTTGGAACCGATCACGCAGCACCACCATTGCATCTCGACCCTACTGGCGGGCAAGCGACGTTAGCGAGTGTCATTGCGCGTGCGCAGATGCAGAACTTAGTTTCTCAAACACAAATTCAGGGTCTGGGTCCTTCCGTTGATGGCGGCGGCGCGGTGCACCCTGAAGGCTCCATTTCCTGCCCCGGTGACAAACCATCTATGCCGCTTGATTTCGCCCGGACTGTTGACAATGAAGCACGGCCTGACGGCGCGGTCGCCGCACCTCAGCTATCCTTGTATGGTTTGTCGGAAGAGCAGACAAGGTTACTCGAGCAAGCAATTGCCAACGCCGCGTCAGCTGCACAGGCACAAGCGGAAGCGGAAGCCGCCATGGAGGAGGAAGACGAGGAGGATGAAGACGAGGAGCAACCCGGCCCGGATGAAATTAATGGCACACTCAGTTCAGCTATCACTCAACCATCTGCGGCACCAGGAGAGTGATCCTATCTATTCGTTTTTTTGGGTTGTATCAACACCTAATAAGATAAATACTGTATCATTTTGTTGTTCTCTCTCGGTCAAGGCAGCCAGTCCTTGTACATGTTCAATTTGAATGTCAGTTGGCGTCTGAGCCTTGTTGTACAGTAGTTGTGGTTGGGTGGTATCGCTCAAGCCAAATGTCGATATATACATGAATGAATGCGAAACTGGTAGCAACCCGTCAGTGGTGGATAGGTGGACGAGCGAATGCAAGGGAACTAGGACCCACCTGGAGGTTGCCACATGCAATAGATCAGAGCTACATTTTACCGCCAGAACCATGTCGTGGTCGGGGCGGTCGGGGCGCTAGGTATTGTTCTCTTCGTTTTGCCTCTGCTTGCCGCCACAACTCCTGGTTCTGTGGGGATTCACGCTGCCATGCCTCTGCGATAGCTTGGGTAGGGGTGATGACGGACTCGGGAAAACGGTGTCCTCTATTCCCATCTGGTTTGGGGCGGGGCATGTCGGACGTCATCGCATGCTAGAGGTAAGGAAACATACTCATGATCAGAGATTCCGAAGGCGACAAGAACCGAATGTAACAAAAATGGGCGTACGGCAGCTCAAGGTTCATGCGGTGGGATAGGGCAGGGACCGAGGGATGTCCCTTTATACAAGGTTTGAACAACGGCTTAATCTTATTTTCTTACATTTGAGACCCGTCCCGCGGGGGGGCAGGGCATTTGCATCAGCCTTCGAAGTCAAGCCACCATTGTTTTCATTCCTGTTAAGGAAAGTTGAAAGATACGGAAGGAAGAAACCGGTCAGAATAAGTATCTGTCTTCTGCGCTGGAACTTGAGGGGCCCCCGTCGCAGGGGGCCCTGCGTCCTTCGCGATGGGATCCAGAAAAGGGCAGCGAACAAACGAATTTCCATAACAGGTAGCTTCAAGGCGGTCGGGGGGACGTAACGTTCATAACATTCCTTCGGTGACGCGTTTAAATTACAACCTTTTGCAAGCGAAAAAGCCCAAGACATCCCATTGTGTACCGTTTTTGAGACGCGCCCGTCATCCATCTCATGTCCGCAGGGGAGTGGTGTTTTTCTGAACGTCTTGGAACTTGACTCATCGATATCTCCGAGCTGAGTCAGTGTGCAAGGGCGGGCGATGATGAAACCACGGGTGTGGCAACGGAGGGCTCGGATGAACTTGCGGGGAGCCTCGTGCCATGGTTTCCGTTGTACCCAGCATTCACAATGCCTTACATCGTCAAGCCGAGGCCACGAGGCACCATATGGCACTTGAACACGAGCCATAAGCAGATAGATATGTCGAAGATCCGCTGACCACGAATCGAGGAAGAGAACCCGCCCATTGCCCAAATGTCTCAGCCATTGTTCCCTTGTTATGGGAAGGACAATGTTCATCTTTAGGGGAATCTACTAAGCTGCCATGTCTCGGTTAAGGAGCAATGAAGGACTTGAGGATTGACACTTCACCACGTAAATTTGCATTTTTCGCATGAGAGTCCCCACGGACTGTGCATTCCAGCGTGAAAGCGGGTTGGATACGACACTCAGGTTCTGAAGATCCGGTGACGGGAAAATCGGGACAGCTCGGGAAGATCCTGTCCGACCAATGGGAGCAAAGAGAACCTGGACTATCGCCGTATTATATGGAGGCTGGACCCGTAGATTCACAGTTTGGCGGGGTAGGGACCAGCTTGACTTGATATTGTTCCCCAAAATTATGCTGGGTTCAGTCGCTCTACAGAGTGCTGTTATAATCGCAGCGCCGTTCTCCGACTTTTTATCGCGGAGACCCCTGGTTACATCTAAATATAACCAGCTCGCTGGCCACGCCTCGTGAGTGCTGCAGTATGCATTTTTAATCTTAGATATACAGATATCATGACCGCATGTCGTTGCTGAGCAAGCGTACAGCATCTTGGGCTACTGGCAACGGACACCTTCAGCCTTCCTGGTTTATCCGCAAGATCTCAAACAAGATGGGTGAAAAGTGGGTCTCTCCATAACATGTTGGAGCATCGTTGACGATGTGAAGCCTCGTCAATTTCATGGCTGGATCTCCGCTGAACCGGCTCTCGTGGTTACGGACCTCACAATCGTTCCTGAACGCAGTCGTCGCATCGCCAGCCACACGATGGATCTTGTTCAAGAGCGGCATGCCATTGCTCGCTACGAATCCCAATACGGAGAAGCGCACTTTGGCACTACTGACGACCCAGGATGTCAAATCCTTGCTTGGTCCTAGTCCGTACTTTGGTCAGGGTCAGAATCCGGGAGAGCTAAGCACGGACGAAACCCCCATCCTTGAGGCAGCCCGGCTTCATGGACCACGTGTCGTCTTTCTCGGTCTTGAAGAGCGCGATCCATCCACGGCTTCTGCACTTCCTTCCTCATGCTTCAAGGGGCCAGAGGTTAATGTTGCCAACATCGATGGTACCCCATACTTCTCTATCGACGTTGCCGATCTCGAAGAAGACAACGTGGATGAAGTTGTTCAAAACGCGGAACTTGCAAGGTCCGATGTCAAGTTGGTGTTCACCGATCCTAGAACTGCGATGGGAGCCTTGGATGTGTTTGCTGCTGCTGTTTTCGCCAGCGCCCGGAGCATGGTGGACTGGAATGATAGGAACAAGGTGTGCTGTGCGTCTATTGCTTCTTGCTGATCACCTTGACTCGCTTCGATGTAGTTCTGCCCAGCCTGTGGTTCTCCAACCTACTCTCTGTGGGCTGGTTGGAAACTTTCGTGTACCACCCTACTACCTTGGACCGATAACACGGGCAAGAAGCCCTGTCCATCAGGGTTGGTCCGAACTCAATTCATGGAAACAAATTCTGACTGAGCTGGGAAGGCGCGGACTGCACAACTTCTCCCACCCAAGGACGGACCCTGTCGTGATCATGCTTGTCATGAATGAAACAAGTGACAAAGTCATCCTTGGCAGAAACGTATGTCAGATGTTTCTGTCCTTTGTGAATACACGCCAACGAATTCCTCAGAAACGGTTCCCGCCGAAATTTTACTCCGCTCTGGCAGGTTTCGTTGAGCCTGGGGAATCGTACGAAGACGCGGTACGACGCGAGATGTGGGAAGAAGCTGGCGTGAAGGCCTGGAATATCCGATACCACTCGGGACAGCCATGGGTAAGTTGTCAAACATGTGTACCTATGTTATACATCATCACAACTATTGACGATCATCTTTTAAAAGCCATTTCCAGCTAATCTGATGCTGGGCTTCTACGCCACGGCAGATTCTTCCCAACCGATCCACACAGATCTGGATAATGAACTTGAAGGTGAACTTTCTGAGACAACCCAAGGGTTTCATCGTTGATTTTCTCGTTTCAGACGCTCGGTGGTATACTCGTGATGAAGTTTTGGCCGCCCTTGGTCCATCATCCAGTAAAACAAGCGATACGATCGTTTCAGCTGCGACACAAGACAATCCCGAGGCAATGTCAGGAACTGGTACCGATGTCAAGGCAGAACCGCTGTTCAAAATGCCCCCAACTACCGCAATCGCCGGTATGCTGATCAAACATTGGGCAGAAGGCAAAATAGAGGCGGGAAATGCCGTGAAAGGAAACCTCTAGGATGGAGCGCGGATGATGTATAGAGGACACCTGAGATTCCACGGAGATATCGGTCAGCGGCTTGGAACACAGTTTTCAACGATATGTTTATCATAGCGATCTGGATTTGAAAATTGCGGGCGACTTACTTTAGCGACCATGGATGACTCCGGCGAAGTGAGTCCAGTTGACGCTACTTGAAAGAAAAGTCAAAGGACCTCGTCGGTTAGTCAGGCTGGAAGAGAATTACAAGATGCTTACTGCATATATATTGTTGTTATTACATTGATGCACGTTCATGAGCTATGGTGGGGTGTACGCTGTTACCATCCCGCCACAAACATTCTCCTTCCCAGAGCACGTAGTCCGCTATTCCATTGTTTGCGATATAGTCTGCACAAGCGCGGTCAACTACTCCAGGCGAATCCAGATGGCGGGAATTCTATGGGCTTTGGCTTGTTCCAACAGCTTACTGGTGATCTATATACAACTCACGCAGTGAGGGACATACTGATGACATCAGTACCGAGCACCACAAACCTTCAAGTTGACGGGCGTTAATACTGTGCTTGGGCAGTTCGTCGTTTGTCTTGACTATCCCGCGTCCCTCCAGCTCGCCACACATCTGGTGGAAACAGATGAGTCGTAAAAGGAACACAAACCGTTCGTGAAACTGACTGACCGGACTCGGACGCGCAGGTGTCACATGACTCATATCCATGTATGCCACTGCAAGATCTGGAAGAGCCTCGGGCCCGTTTGTCAAGGTAGCCCCCACGAGTGGTGCCTGGCAACGCTTTGTCCCCTATATTGATTGGTCTGTGCCGACTTTGGATGTACCGACGACAGCATATTTTTCGTGCGTCAAGAAGAATTTCTGCTTCCCGGCCGAGGTGCATAGCTATGCGCGATGATGTTGATAGCAGATAGTCAATTTGAATGGCCGAGCGGATAGCGGGAAAGCACGTCATCATCTTGGACAAGAACTAAAGGTTGCATAAGTTTATGCTCGCATACATTACCGTCAGTGAACAGCAATCAACCTGCACCTGTTTCACACGGATTTTTAGGGAAATATGAAACGCACGCCGTCCGCGCTTGACTTTCGGCGTGGCAATCAGGGTTGACAACAGTAACGATGTGTAAGCCAGGACGCGAGGATCTGTGCACGGACCACCACGAAGATCTATATAGGCCAAGCTCGAATAAGATAAAACGTTAGAACATACTCAGTTAGGATCTATTTTATAGGAACTAGCTCGAATCTCGCACGTTTACACATGCCACGTCCTTCGGATCCATTCGATGACATCCACGCTCGCTCATTCGACAGAGAACGTGGTCTTGGGATCTTGAGGAAGTTTGGTTCTGTGTTTCGCCGGGCTGTTCGCAACTCGGTGAACCACTGACAGAGCCAGTGAGTTGAGTGTTTGTCTGCCTGTTGGATTTTCTTTTCCTTGTGCTCTATTACTAGAGCATCTTGCATGTCTATATGATATCCTCGACTCGGATTGATTCCGGTAGTGTACATGTTTTGTCGTGTAAATATTTCTGTAATCAGGCTTAAACTTGTTATGAGTTAAATCTCTGAACTTTGTCAATGGGCTAGTTTGATGTCGTATTGCACACTGTTCATTGATATTGTTGCTCTAGGCTTCCATTTATCCAATGCCGCTGTTATGCCAGTAAGCCGCAAACTTTCCTATGGCATTTTAATTTGGTTTACGCTGTGACCTCTATCAAGATAGCACATCACCGTTCCCAGCACAAGAGACGGGGATAACTAGAGAAACAGACCTCGTTGCGACCTGTCGAACTGAGGAGCGATGAAATCGTACGCCGCATTGGTGGAGGGTTGGACAGCATTGTACTGTTCAATGAATCAGGGGAAATGCCACTGGTGAGAATCAACTCGTTGAACGATACGCCTGGAGTAGAGATTTTGGGAAAGGCCGAGGTGAGACTCTTGCTATATCTCGAGCAAAAGCGTTTGTTGAGTCTGATCTGTGCCCAGTTCCTGAATCCGGGAGGGAGTGGCTGCGTTGTGAAGTAAGAATTCTTGTTGTATGCGTCAGCGACCTGAGAGAATTTATGCGCCAGCAACAGTGATCGAAAATGCAGAACGACAAGGGTTGTTACATCCGCACTGGCTTTCGAATCTTTGGTGGCATCATAGCTTGTGGGGTCCACTGGGATTTCAATAGCAATGATATCGAGAAGCAGGTAATGATGGGTCCCTTTTTGTCTCGTTTGTCGAGCCCACATCGTCGGTGAGAAACAGGTACGTACCTGGTCCCCTCTGCCAACACTTGCTTGATCTTCACCATCCTCCCGCAGTACCTCGCATGTATGCGCCATTTTCTTGCACCAAATCATCACAGGCGACGTATCGGAACATGGCGTGCCAAACTGTCGACCGATTCAGCAAACCGAGCGCATTGAACGGAACCGAGGGCGTGGGCATCAGTCACGAGATGATCACGGATTTACTTTAGGTCATCGTCTCTACCATGTCGTCGCACGTGCGTCCCAAAGGCATCGAAGACCATCCTCAGGACACAGAGCTGCTGACCAAGTTGCGCGGGTTCTTTGCTGACCACTTCGAGGTGGGTAATTGTACCTCCCCGCCAGAGCCGGGTCAACATATGGGAATCTCTCACCTGGCCGTGACGTGTGGATGTAGAACAGAAGCAACTTTGATGCGTACGGGACGGTCCAGAGATATGAAAGGAGAAGTTGGATGTGTTCGTCTCAGATGGTGTCCTCGTACGCTGGTAGATGCATCGTGTCAGAACCCTGAGGCACGCTACGTGGATGAAGCAGCTTGCCATCTAGATCGTGCCACGACTGAGCCAATTCATTTCCTGCGAATTCCTCCCAGAGGGATGGTGAGGTGGGACCAGCGCGGCGATGTGAACATGGGATCGAGAATCTACACTAGCGTTGTTGGGCGTTGAGATTATGAATCATTGTGCGGGGTGATGGTGCATACCTGATGATGAACGAGATCGAGGTTGAAGTCACCCTGACCAGCTGCGTTGGAGGATGTAAACGCGTGCCTTTGCTCAGCCAGTTTCGGTCCTTAAACCCTCTGACCTGGGGATTGGGGAAATGCCGGGTGCCAGTGTCATTGACCCAGAGACGCCAGCAGTTGCGTTGAACGGGGACTTGTATGTGATCGTGACATGCTTGGCGCCACTCACGCACAAAGTTGTCCTCGTCTACCAGTTATCACAGGGTGCATTTGGGTAACAATAAGACTGGAATGATGGGCCTTTTGGATGGAGCGTGGATACATACGATGAGCGTTGAGAACGCACCTTGGTGGAATGCAGCGTTGCGCTCGATCGTGGAGAACTAGTCGACGGTCGTGCCAAATGCGCCGAACAAGTAGGCATCGATAGAAGAGAGAGAGCGCCGGGGGGATATGAGGCGAGGTGTTTATTTGGACATCCACAAAGCTCTAGATCTGCCTCGAACTTGGACAAACTGGATGATAGTTTCGGTCAGCACCGATCGTTAACCCGAAAATCTCACCTGGGATTTGCCAATGCGTTCTTCGAATTCGTTGTACTAGAACGACATCCCCATGGATCGAGTAATTACCGAGAGCCTCGTGATTGTGGCAGCAAGATCTACAGGGTAGTCATCATATGATAATGTGACCAATAAAGGACGAAGTGCGACAAAGGAAAGGGAACAGCGTGTGCGCATGTCTATGGTACAGATGCGTGTGGGTGGTGGATCACTACATCGCAATGACTAGGGCTGATCCACACCTTGGTGTCAGTACTCATGATTGGCTTGGCAACCACGGAGTGGGAACTAGAGTAGGAGACCTGATGTTTTAAGAGGTACTGCGGGCTTGAACTTGCTCCTAGAAGGTGGTGGGGCGAGGGGCGCATAGGCTCGTTGCCTGTCGTGCTCCGATGAGTTGTGCAAGAAGCAAAAAGAGATGCCAGATCTACAGGCGCAGTGGGTTGTGGGCCTGGCGTAACCTTGGGATACCTGGCTTGCACGAGAAAGTCCCAGGCACGACTGATCTTGTTGACCCCAAGTTTTACAAGATCTCGTGTGCGAAGCTTCCCACCATGACGAGTTACGACTTCGGGAGAATACGCAACTATGAACGGAGTTGAAGGGCTGTCGGCCACATTCAGAGGCACCGTTGATGGACATGGATCAATATGTTGAATAATGACAATCAGAAGCGGGTCAATGTGCCGCAGCCACTCCTGTGGCACTGGAACCAAGTTTGGGTGTTGATTCCCGTTCACGACTAAGCTTGCGACCTTCTGATTTACCTGAAATCACATCAATTTACGGGTAAGAATGAACAGCATTGCACTTACGACCAGTGCCGCCGCGCAACCATTCAGAGACGTAGTAATCCCGCGACATGTTTACCTTTAATTGTACCTTGGAAAGCGGAGATGAGACAACCACATGTTGTCCGCATACGATGATGCTGTAGTTCTCCCGCCCGCAGCATCGCCTCATCTGGTACGTAAATTAGTATGCTGGAATTAGGAGGCACCGAAGTAATCATGAGAATAATCGATGCAGGTTATGGAACCAGGGACAACCTACCTCTCGTAGTTAAGAAAACCTCTTTCAAGCATGATTGCTGTAGCCCTATGACGTTTCGACACACATCGATTACACATTTCTATCGTTGTCTGAATGCAAGCAATTCTTCTGTTTCGAACGGATCATCAGTCTTCGGTTATCCTATCCGGATTGGTAAAGTGTTTACACTTGTTGATCCTAATTATACAATTACAGCCCCGTCTTAGCTCTACTCATCCGAGTCCATCGTGTGGCGCTACCTCCGATGATCACGAGTCCTCGTTCAAAGCTCCGCCTCCTCTTGACGCGGCGACAACCGCACAAAAAAGTCGTCTTCAGTATGGACTACGCCGATGCTGCGTGGATGGACTCGAAGCAAGCGCCAGCTCGCCGAATCATCCGCCGGACTAAAGTTAAAAGTGTGAATTAATATTATCATGAGAACTTTGATCTCATAGATCGCCAACCATCGCCCTTTGCACTAGTGATCAATATGAGTACCGTGAAAGCAGCCGACGGCAAAATAGGAGACTTACGATATGCCTACCGCCGCCCAACGAATGGAACAAATGTCCCTCCGTCTGCAGATGTTTCCTCTCGTACGGATGTTGGGCAAACCGATCGACAACAAAAGTCCCGGGATTTGGATAGACGGTGGCGTCCATGTGTGCCGCATGGACATTTCCAAACACGAATTCTCCTCTTTTGATGGGTATCGACCCATTCTTGATCCTTAGATCAAAGTCACAATTGGCTTGCCGTATTCCGACGTGCAATCCAGTGAGGCGCATGGTCTCCATGATTGCAGATGTCAGAAGCATGAATGACGGGTCATCTAACGCGTCTGGACCCCCTTCAAGCAGTCTCTCCAAGTTCCCAGATTTTTCCACGGCCGTATCGATTTCCGTGCGGATGCGCGCAAACGCACTTGAATCAACGAGCAGAAACGAAAGCAAAAAGACCGAATTGCTGAGGGTATTGTTGTGAACTCCCCACAGGAAGTTGAGTACCAACTGGGCCCCCTCCAAGGACTGGATGTTATTGTCCTTGAATGCCTTTATGAACATACGGGAAAATTGGGTATCAGAGTCGGCGATCTCTCCTCGCTGCAAGTACTCGTTGAGGGTGTTCAGCAGTCGTTTTCGTGCTGCGTAGGATGGCCAACGCCATAGCAATGTCCTGGTGAAACGGTACGGTACACTTTGGCTGAGTGTCGCGAAATCTCTGTATGTGTCGGCTGGGAAGGCACTCCCGAGAAGAGCGAGATTGGTCGCGGCATAAAGAGGCTCGTTTGTGAGCCTTGTAATTGACACCGGTCCACTCTGATCCCGAGAAAACTGCTTGATCTGAGAAAGCAAGACGAGACCAAAGGCCTGTGTGGTTTGTGCGAGTGAGCGCGGGGACATGGTCTTGTCAACGAGTGGAAAGAGTTCGCGCATCATGACTTGATATAAGTGGGCAAAGTTGGTGCCAACTCCAGCGATGATGTAAAACATCTCTTGATGTACGACGTCGTTACGCAGCAACTCCGCAGGAGCCGAGAAGATGGAGGAGATTGCATCCCCCGAGGAGACCACTTTAAACCGACGATAACCAAGCGACACGCGATATACAGAACCGTATCGTTTTCTAGGCAATCATCGCATCAAATGGTAAATCTCTGAGCGAATTATGACCTACTGGCACTTGGCGAGAAAAGCGCAGGGGTTCAGAGCGTATAGCAGGCCATTGTCATATCCTGCCAGAAAGCTCGGTACCCGAGGGGAGGATACGTCGAAGAGGAATGAATAAATGTTTGAAACAATACTTGCGAGCTTTGAATAAATATAAGCAGCGATGGGGGCGAGTAAAGGCATTCTTGTCTCCGTTCGAAGAAGGATGAGAGGAAGGGGGTATTTATCCATTCCGCAAGTGCGAGCTGCACAGGGTTTCGTGCAAGGATTCAAATGACCCAGATCCATCAAGGCATGACGATTCCCTCTCTAAGACGCAGATTCGCTTATTGATAACAAACTAATAATAGAAGGGTAGGGTCAGCTTAATGGGGAAAAGTTACGGATGGATATACTCAGCTCCCGTGGAAGCGACCCGCTGATGGATCAATGGAAGACAATATAATGCGGCAAATAAAAAGTGGCCGTTCACGCATGCTGTGAAATCACGATGGCAAACACTGGAAAAATATTTGAAAGAGTTTCGTGCTTTCCGATCCAGGAGTCGTGAACCAGGTCACCAAGTTTCTCCAAGAAATCAATAAACCGAGGCTAGGATGCCACATCAAATATAGTTAAGTCATTCCTCCCGGGCCTGCCTGCTTCCATTTTTCGAGGTAGCTTATCTGTGTCAGGGTTACGTGGCCAGGTGGTACACAAAGTAGACATACACGGGTGACCACGACATGCCAGTTATTTTGCTGAATTTTCGTTGTCGTTTGATATGCTAATTGCGGTACTTCCATGAAATCCTGCCACTTGTGAGGGTTGGAAAAAAAAACCTGCGTCGTCTGCGTGACCTGACAAGTAACACCATCGATGGCAAAATGGCGACGTCGCGCTCTTCACGTAAGTTCCAGTTCTCCGATAGCAGATACTTATCGGTACAACAAAATTTTCGCAAGTCCTATGTCACGCTTTGGCATAAACAAAGATGCTGAGCGGAACGGCCATCAATGAGCCGTCCGTGTGGTCGGGTCAGGATTGGAAGCAAGGCGCGGCGAACAATATGGCTCTGCCAGTGATGGGGGTTTGTTATCGATACAAGTCTGCCTGCGGTGATGAATCATATCGGTGACACTCGGCATCAATTGCCACTCACGTCATTACTGTGAGGACGCAGTTGCTCCTTGGGGATACCGCATTCCCCCAGATCTTCCACTGGGAGTGTCCATTGATAATCTCCGAGACGTGCCTTGCTAACATTAGCACACACATAGTGCACAGTGCAAACACAGCAGCTGTTCTTCTAGAAATCGACGGGCGAAATGGATAAAACTTGGGAGCCAGGGTCCGTGCGTTGTTCATGTGGTAGGATTCAGCTGGGCTGGAGACTCATAGTCTGGTCACGGTGGCCAGACTAAGCGACAGTCCGAAATGGACATTTTATCAAGAGGCTGTTCACAGTGCCTGGTGGCGAAAGCGGGTGAGGATCCAAATGGAGGCTATACTTTTAGTCCTTGTCTTACATAAGATATTCTGTGCGACCCGTGGTCAACGGATGCCATTTCTGGTAGAGGACTTTCGTGAGATCGTCTAGATTCGTGGCAACTAAGTTGGTCTGTCTGGTGGGACTCGGCACTTGCTATTCGCCACACATGCCTCGTCAACCCAACTGCTTCGTATGTCAATACCAGCCTCCAAATTCGCGTGCTGTAGAATCAGTGAGTAACTCCAGATTCTTCCCCAAAAAGCTGCTTCGTTATGTACGGCAACCAACACAAAGGTCGGTCCAACAATTGACCCACCCATCGATGCTCATCCCAGTTTCACCTTGTAGATATATGCTTTTCTGTGTCTAAGATAGTGCTCTCGTACCATTATTACCTGTTGGAGGTACGCGCCTCGCTCGTTCATGTCGATAATACACGCATGTACACACTCTATTTCGGCACCTCACGTACCCGAGCTCCAACCTGGGGCCATGCCCATCGACAGTCACCGGACCGCCTGACAGATTCATCTCCCCTTCGCCCACTCAGTTCCCTCAAATGTCCTTACGTCCCCACTCACCGGTGGCAACCCTAGACTGCTCCAACTCCATCAGTACGAAGCTCTAGGTAGGTCTCCTGACATCCAGGGGGGGTCATATGCACTGACCAGCACTGACTGACACTGACGCACGCACCTCGCAGCGACCTTGGCCGCGGTAAAAAAAGCCCATATGTGCGATCTCCCCAAGTCAACCAACGCGCTGCGGAACGCGAAGAGGCCTTCTAGCATGCACTTGGCGTCGACAGCCGCCTCCTCAAGAACAACGACACAGGCATGCCGTTGGGCGAGGACACCAAAGTATTTGGTGTGTTTCCAGAAGCCGTTGAAGTTGCGGCGAGAAGTGGCCGGCGGGATGTGGTGGGTCTAGACTGGGATTAAACTTGAGAACAAGATCCTTTGCTCCGATGCAGCGCCCATCCAAACTTCCATCAGAATTCTCTTACTCACAACTCGGATATGGGCTTGTCAGTCGCATCAGCCTGAGTTGCGCACAATTTACTGTCGCGGGTTTGGTCGTGTCGTAAGCCTGTTACCACATCCCTTGTCTTCCATTGGCCGATATGTACACATGCAGGCCACCTGTCACTATATATTCGCACTGTGGGAGCATCCTGGACTTTATGCCGCCATGGGATGCCTTGTTGCCGCATGCCTAATTCACTTTCCTGCACCGGCCCCAATATCAGAGCGCTCAAGGACCGCACTGCCCTCCAGACGTGCCACATGATGCGGACCTACTCCTGCCGATACTTTCTGACGTTACCCGAGCCAGACGAACAGCCCGCGGTGCATCATTGCGCGTCTGGTCGAGAGACACATGCGGCTCGAGCCGCGACCAGTCGCTGGTGTCATTCCCATCATCGTCATCGTCACCATGGGCGTGATGACCCCATCGACCATCGATGTCCATCCCGCATCTAGCCATCTCAGCGTATCAGTGTCACCTCCGGACTCTTTTCTAGTGTTGCTTCCGATCCAACCACTTGTCACGGCCCTATCACAATTTTTGTATCCCTTCATTCTTCTTCCATTTCTTTCCGACTCGGATTTCCAAGTTCTGTCTCGTCATCACGTCCGGTATGATCGCAGGGCCTTTGCTCGTTTTTACCGGATGGGTAAACCGCCGAGTCTTCATCGACTCCACACCGCGTAATGGGTCCTTTACATTGGCAATCACTATCCACCGTCCATGTACCTCGTCGCATCCAAGGAGGACTGTGACTCACCCCGACTCTTTGTCTTTGACCATGCCTCGCTTTATTCAACGTGGCAACCAGGCCCGTTTTTATTTTTATTTCGCCCCTCATCTTTCATGTCGGGTGGATATGATACATGATGATCCGAACACGTCGTCGCTCGTCCGGATGCCCCGTGCCTTGTCCCAGCATGCTTGTAACGAATAGGGATCGCCGTTATCACACGCGGACATTGAACGAGGGTCCTGAGAATTAAGACGGTGGCGCCCTCAATTGGATCCGGATGGGTATCGAGCCTCGACTCTAGCCTTCATGCATCTTCAGCGATCTCTATCTTACCGTCCAGAAAAAAGAGAGGCTGGCCGATCCTGGATTCCACGGCCGGCAGGAAATGTGCCACAAACCGTCCAAGTCTTCTCCACCCCTTCCTCGTTGAATAATTGTTCGTCTTACTCCCCCTGCTTCCGTGCCCTCGTCGGTTTCTACTTTGACCTTCTTGCTCGACCGCCTGGATTCCGTTCCCGCTCCACGTCGTTCTTCATATCCCTCGTTTACCCGGGTGCCTGCTTCCGCACGATTCGGCGCGCTCCTCTGCCAACCTGTCGGCTTGTACAGTATGCGTCCTTCTATATTTATCCCCCGTATTGAGGAAGGGGGAAGAACGCATTAGTAAGTCATATCCCGGATAGTTTTGGTTCCCTTTATGCTTGCGGGTCTTTATTCCCTGCCGTCTTCTGCACACAAAAAAATTTCATGGACCAGTTATAACCCATCAAACCCCCTCTCCCTGTAGGACCCACCTTCTTTTGTCCACTCACTACCCCCCTTAAATGGCTCTACGTTCCCGGCCCACCCGCCCACTCCGACCCAGTACATGTGATGATCCCAAACCTCTCCAATACATCAATACGAAACTCTAACGGAATCGTGCCCAACATCTTGGTTAACTCTGCGAATCCGGGTTTGAGTGGTCTGCCGTGGGTGTGATGGTACTGTACACCGACGCGATGCAGATGAAGAGCGTATGCAGGATCCAATCCAGGCTGCACTCAGAGTTTTTGCGCTATCACCAAGTGACCATGGTTTCCCACAGCGTGTACATCACTGGTAGCCTACCGTGCGAGTCAGGTGTGGAGATGCGTGTAACGTTGTTAGACGCGCTACCTGTACAAGTACTAATGGATGACGTGGTGTTTCAACACTTTCCATCATGCCTCCCTCACATGTTTATTTGAAGCGAAGTTCACTAAGTACAGTGGACTTGAATTATTTCTTGTATCAACTTGGTAAATCAGAACGAGCGTAAATCTAGTTTATCACGTGCCCCGTTTGTAGATCAAACGTGCATCGCACAGAGGTACTGCCAGGACTAGTCTTGAATCGACGAACGTTGAGCATTGAACGTCTGACAAAACAAAATCTGGACGCATGCCACCCAGACCATGGCAAAGATGGGTACACCTGTCTACATCCGATCCATGCCGACCACATGCCGTGACACGGCTGCACCGCAAGCGATAAATGATAACACGGGGGAATGGTATCGAATAAGACAAGATAGGGAAACAGCGTACACCAATTCACTCACGACATCCCTACCACTGGTGATAAGTATGATCACATCAGTCACCAGTATGATGTACTCGTCGACCACGCAAGCACATCCTGAGACTCGGGGGACCTTGACATTTTGAGGTATGCTCTGGCGACGCGGCTCTATAGGCGAGTACAAGAAGGAAATAAGTGGGGCGAGCATATAATGTTAGTGGTGGAATAAACGCGCACGCACATTTCGGACTACCCGGGCCCACTCTTATATGGCCGCCAGCATCTGATAGGCCAAGATAACGAAATGGAACGTGCATCAACGCACCATCGTAACTAGACAGCCTCGCGCCGATTTCGCACCAATGCATGTGAATGGGAGCCTGAGGGCGATTCGCGAATTGGCTCGGCGAGTACGAATAGGAAGTGGACCTTGGTTGGTATGCGGGCGTAAGGATATTATCCCTGAAGCGCCGGAGACAATAAGTCTGTCCAATGAGAATCCAATGGCGTTTTGAGGTGGAGATACTGCTGGTTGTTCTCCACCTTCTCCGAGTCCTTGACGCTCTCAGATATGCGCAAGGCAGTCGCGTAGTCATTCATGCGCCGCGCCGCACGGACAGCAACTTCGATCATGCTAGGAGAGGGAACGAGATCGCGAGCGAAACAGTTGTTCAAGCCAAGTCACACCTCGAAGAGATCCTTTGCGCCTTGGAAGAAGGCGACGAAAATGCTTCGAAAGTCTCTTGGCTATACGCATCCGTGGAGGAGAAGCGGACTCTGGCGGGGAGAGCGGGAGCAACGCGACGCAAAGTGATAATCAATCCCGGCCCGTACATCCAATGTGGCTGTGTTGTGTACTATATATCGATGATGTTTACAGATATTTGCTTGCAGCTGTCTTGGTTATGCTGGGATTGAATTTATTCACTGCCACTCGGATTTACCCGCCACTACTGCCGCCATCACCAGCGCAGGTAAACCTACAGCCTGCACCCGTACCCATGGTGCGGGTATGGTGGAACGTACTAGTAGCTCTAAGAGCTCCCTCCTGGCACTAATGCAATTCATGGGCGGGGTTGCACATAAGTACGCAGCGTACGGAATCCCGGGTCGGAAGACTAATGATTCCCATACCTCCTTAGCGACCAAACTACCTCGTATGCGCATTTTGTAGATTCAGCTATTAGTAAGTCCGAATTATTCCCGCGCTCTCCGCCCCTCCGCCCCGCTTGAAAAAAAAAACGTAAAGTACGTCCCACGACTTGCGTCGATTCATCCCAGCCGTATCTTGCAAAGGCTACGCGCACACCGTGCGAACGAGAGCGCGACAGGGTGTCGCACGTTGACAATTCACGCATATACACCATCCAATCTAGCCAACTCGAACCCACTGCCACCCCTCTCGACCGTACTCGACCAAGCCCGGGTCCCACTGACAGGGCCACACCCCCTCAAACGGCCCTACATCCCTGACTCAGATCCGCGTACCTCGACCTACTGCTCACGCGATGTGACTCAAAACGAAGAAGGTCCCACGACAACCAGGCGTAGACTCGGAGTGGGCCATCCACACAGCCACTGACATTGACACGCCCTCACATCGAGGAATGCAAAGGGGCGCTCCAGCGCGCACTTGGCGTCGATGGTCGCCTCTTCGATAACGGCACCAAAGCATTTAGAGCGGTCTGGACCTAGAACAGCCTCAGGGACTGTCGCCCCTTTGCTTGGGATTAAATGATTTGATCGTGATGGGCGTTCATTCAGGGATTTGGTGTCGTTCGAGCCAACGTCGTCCTCACGCAACGGTCAACCCGGACAGTATTCGCCAGTGGATGCATGTACACATGCTCGCATAGATCCACCCGGTGTCGTCAGTCACCATCTCACGAATGAACGTCGCAGGCACGCCGTTGCACGAGGACACCAAACTATTTACAACGTTTACGGAGGCGATGAGGTGGCGGTCAGGATGTTCTGGGATTAAATGTCTGGTCATTTGATCATGGCTTGCGTTCATTAAAAATATTAATATTCTGGGACTGCTGCATCGCCCGAGCCGAGCCAATCCGTAGGCCTCATGCAAAACGGATCAAGATCAAAAGATGGATGCGAGAATCAAACTGAGGACAGCATCTACTTGATTCCTAGGAATAGCAACCCCCGTTTCGTCTTCTCGACCTCCTCCTCGAGCTCTCTCCCATCGCTTGCAGTCCACCAGTCCGATCTGTCCATCTCCTCCGCCTTTTTACCGCTTTTGATCGCTGTCTCGAAGGCGACCTTGCGTGCATTGAGGGACGCCATTTTACGCGGATCAGAGTGGCCGGTGAATATAACCAGGGCAGTGCGTGTTGGCAGGGACGCATAGAGCGTGGTGAGCTGTTCGTTCAGCGTTGCTTGTGCCACAGCGAGTACTTCCGGCAACGGTTCCGTCGGTGAGACAACCACGGCCGGTGCATCCCCCATCGTTTTCGGTGTCAACCCTAGAATCGAAAGCACGATGACAACTCGATCGAAAAGCACGATGCGATCACACTCACATCCCATCGCATCTGCGACGCCAGTAAACCTCCCAAACATGAACTCATGTGCAGGGATGGCTTGCAACAGGCCCTCCAACACCTCTCGATCGCTTCCGCACCCGATCGTGGTCGTGGCCTTGGCACCATGCATGACCCCCGGATGTCCGTGGTCCACGACGGCGGCTCTGACGCTCCCCTGTCCGCCCCTCCCGCTCGCCCTCGCCATGCGTTCAAATATGCTCTCATAGTCTGTCTTGAACTCCCCGAACCCTGCCCCGTTTTGGATTTTGAGCCGGAGGAGCTCAGCACAGGCGCGTGCATCTTCTTCGGGGTCGTGTCCACCCTCACCACGCGTCTGAATCTCGCGGTGACACCATTTTTTGGTGAGCCATGCGAGACCGGGTTTGAGGGGTCGACCGCGGGGGTGGTGGTACACGAGTGCGGTGTCGATGCAGAGGGGGTGGCAGATCCGGAGGGCTTTGAGGTCGGATTCGAGGGAGTGGCCGACGAGGATAGATGTGGGGTGGCCTTGGGGTGCGAGGATGGGGAGGAGTTGGGCTTGGACGTCGGCGAGGGTTGTCGTTGCCATTGCGAGTGATGCTTCTGTTATACCAGACCATCTGTACATCCCAGCGGTGAGTGCACGTCAGGACAGGAGATGGAAGATTACTTTGTGAGGTAATCGATGACGGGTTTGGGTGGTTTGACGAGTTTGTCGTATACGACGATGCCGGACTCGTAGTCGACCATGCATACGCGGGTCAGTTCCTTGCCGTCTTCTGTCTGGCACTATCTCGGGTTTGAGTAGGGGGTCAGAGATGAAGATGACGGCGTACCATCTCGCAGTCGATGGCATATACCCTCGAGCGTTGTTTCTCGTGTGGTAGGAGTAAGATGGACTCGGAGACAGGTTGCGGTGTCTCTACCCAGCCGTCTGGTTTCTCGAAGACGTCTGCCATGTAGGATGGTATAGGATAGTCGTTTTCTATCATTTGTTGCAGCGAAAGCAGGTATAGCGATGGGTCCTTGTCGAATGCGCGTTCTGCTACACGATGAAGCAGTGTGAGGGGTGATCGGGTAAGTGAAGGAACGCTTACAGGCTATCCGGGCTTCGATGCGTCTCTTTTTTTCCTCGCCGCTGACGGGTCCTTGGAAGAATGCGCCGAGGACAGAGTACATTCTGGTTTGGTCGCCTGGTGCGCGAGTTGGGCAGGCATGGCTAAAGGTGGATGCGACGAATGGGAATGGTATGTTTGAATCTTTTGGGAGGGGTATCGCGATTGGGATGTTTGGGTTGGCGGTGGCTGAGGTGGGAGGGGGTGGAAGGGAGAGAAAGTCGGGGAGTATGCCTGGTATGAGCAGCGCGACGACTTTTTGTATGGATCGAACGTGCTAGGAAAAGGTTTGGTATTTGGAAAAGAAGAAGGAAAGAGACGTACGTCGATCTTGACCCAATTTGGTGGGGATGCGTCTGCGATGATATGAAGAACGAGATCACGCACGTCCTGGCAAAGATGACATGATGATGATGACGATATGAATCGGCGACAGCTTACATCGATATGAATGGCGTCTTTTCTCTTGACGATTTCGCTGTTCACATACATGAATCGCGGCGTCGACGCCTATGAAACGAGATTACAATTTTTTAAAAACGTTTGGACATGCAGCGAGACGCACATTGTGTTTTGCCTCGACTTTTCTGACCTTTTTTGCCTTGCGTCTTTCTACGCGGGTCCACTCCGAATCTGTGTCCGGCGTCGTCGCATCGTCGAGGACTTTTGGTTTTTTGTGCTGTGGAGAGAACGCGAGGGTGTCTTGGGAGCGCTTCATTAGTGCTACGGCGACCATCGCAGAGGGCGACATCGGAGGATGAGAGGACCCCTGTCACTCTGATTGAGTAGACCCCTGACACTACAATGATCATTGTTTTGTTCCTGTGGATGCCGTTTGCCAAGACGCACTAAAAAAAACGCGACACACGCTGCGCAGCCTCAATTGCACTGTCTTCTTCACCGGCATTGTCTCTGCTTTTTATACTCCACCTTCCTTTTCGTTCCTCTTCTCTAATGTTGTCCCTTTCTCTCATCTCACTCGCCCTCCTTCCGTACGCTCTGGCAGCGCCTGGGCCAGCTCCACATGCGGGCTCAATCCATGTCCCCATCGTCCGACGCTCCATCTCCCCCCAGGAGCGTGTCGCCCGTTTACCCCAAGTCATGGATTTCATCAGGCTCAAATACGGATTTAAGCCTGTCAACCAGAAGAGAGATACCACCTCAACTGCCATAACAGACGAGGTGTTTCCGCTCCCGATCTACCCCACGTTCACATCCTCATCTCACTTTGCAGGAAAACGACTCTAGTTATTCGGCCGTCGTCAGCATCGGAACACCGTATGTCTCTTTTGCCTCTGCGGCGCCCGCTTGCTCAACGTCTCAAATAGCGCTCAGAATTTCAACCTGATCCTTGACACTGGCAAGTCTTTGGTAAACATTACTTCCGTTTCTCCTCTTATTCGGTCCAGGTTCATCTGACCTTTGGGTTGGTACAAACGGTTGCGACTGCGGGTCCGACGTTCCCCTCTTTAACCCTTCAAAATCATCGTCATTCAAGAACGGGTCCGCTCCACTTGAAATCACCTACGGGTCAGGCGCTGTGGATGGCTATGTTGCCGCAGATACCGTCACTTTTTCAGGCTTTACCATCTCGGGTCAAGTGCTTCGTGCGTAGCTCTCCGTTCATCTCACATTTCCATCTTCGTTCATATTGTCTCTAGTCGCCGTGACAGAGACGACCGCCGACTTGCTCGACGACGGCTTGTCGGGAATCATGGGTCTTGGGTTCCAGACCATCTCAGCCCTCGAAACCTCACCATTTTGGGAAACCTTGTTTAACCAGAGCAAACTGTCTTCCCCCGTCTTCAGCTTTTACCTCGAACGCTATGTCAACGACCCCGAGGAAATCAGTACTGCTCCCGGCGGAACGTTCACCCTCGGAGGCACCAATTCTAGTTTGTACACAGGAAACATCGACTTTATCGACATGCCCAGTGGTTCTACGCCTTCGTATTGGCTCCAGCAAGTTTCAAGTAAGTTTTTCAGTGTTTTCTTTGCGGCGTCTAATTGTCTTGCTCTTGTCCAGCCATAACGGTCCAAGGCAACACAATCTCTGTTTCAAGCAGCGAAGGTCTTGCCGCCATTGACACCGGTACCACTCTCATTGGCGCACCCTCCGACGTTACCAAGAGTGTCTGGTCAAACGTTCCTGGTTCAGTTGCTTTGACTGGTGAATACGCGGGCATGTACTCATTCCGTAAGCACCGGTAGTCATTTCCAGCGTGCATCTTATCGCTCACACCATCTATGTGATACACAGCATGCAGCACCTCCGTTTCCGTCTCCCTCTCCTTCGGGGGAAACGACTGGTCTATCAGCCCTGAAGATATGAATCTCGGTGCAATCAGTGGAACTGGCTCAAACCAGATGTGCGTTGGTGGTGTTTTCGATGTCGGTAGCACTGTTGGGAGCGGCGAAGGTATCCCATCCTGGATCGTGGGCGACACCTTCCTCAAGAATGTATACTCTGTCTTCCAAGCCAACCCCCCAGCCGTCGGCTTTGCTCAACTTGCTAGCGGACTAAGCAGCTCCAACTCTAGCTCTGGTGAGTCCACCTCTAGTTCCCCGAAACGTTTACTTACCAACCTGATTTAGGTGGTTCATCATCATCGCCGACCTTCTCAGGCTCTGCCGGCGCTCCCCTACCATCGGGGTCGAGTTCACCAAGTGGTCTCGGCTCAAGCGGCGCTTCGCCGAGAACCGCCTTGTCAATGTCGCTCTGCCTCGCCATGTCCCTCTCTGTAGCGCTCTTCACCCTCTTTTGAGTACGAAAGGGCGGCTCTCGACTCTTGACCCTTACCCATAGGCACTCGGTAATGCATTGTGCGATATCTCACGCCCTCTTACTCTGGCACGTTTCCCCTCTTTTCCTGCCCTGACGGTACACAGTACAATATGTAATCTGCCCCAGGACCAAGTTCCGTACTGACACTTTCTTTTACATGTCCCGTTGTTACTGACGTTGATGCTGATACCGATCTGTTTCGGAGGCACATCCTATCCACCTGCGTCGCTCCTTTCTTTGTTTTCCATAAAATAAAAGTTTGTATATATGGGGACGGTGACTTTGCCATTTTTTTTACTATAATCCTCCCCGCTGGTACCGTGCGTGTCGTATACGTATTCGCACATACTGTACATCATGGGTCTTTTCTTTGCATGCGTGTTGAATATATAAGTTCTCTTTGGGCAAGTGAATCTTGATCCGGTGGCTGTGCCACCGCGTTGGTGGTAATTTGGCGAAATGAAATACGGTTTGTTGACCTTGTACTCGCTGACATGTTTACAACGTTTTTCTTCTCGGAACGCCAAGCCAACGTCGTCAAGTCGGTAAGGAAAGAAGGGACGAAAGTACAAGGCAAGACGTGATTGCTCGGTTGGTTACCATGCGCACATTGTTTTTCGAAATACAACGACTGCGTTGGAGGTGGTGCACGACTGTGGCATGCTGGGATACATATGGATCTACAACGCCCCAAGTTCAACGTTGACCTCGCTCGGTGAGTGGGTAGTATCAGGAGTCAACAACCTCAAGAAAAGACAAGAAAACGGAGCACTACTAGTACTGATGAGGGCTGCGCCTTTTGACGGGCTCACGGCGTTGTTTTACCGCACGCCTCAAGAACATTTGAACGGGATGTGGAAGATCGTCAAGAGACTCCCACCGAGTCCACCTCCGAGGTACGTCTCGGTATACATCTCGACCTTGTCCCACTCCCACCCCCACATGCCCATACCCACGCTCCCTCACACACGCTCAGACACGTCCGCGTGCACGTCTACCTCGGATGGACACCAGGCTGCGACGAAACCGAGTTCGTGATGCGCCACAGCGCGCTCGTGGCGGATTTCCCGCTGGCGCGGTCTGGCCAACTTGATCTCGCCCAGGTGAAATCAAAGTGGGCACTCCAGGGCTGTGCGGTAAGTCTTTCCGATGTACTCGGAGTGGGATGCTGTCATGCTGATGTTGATCCCGCTAGCCAATCGACCCGTGTCGTCGAGCGAGGTTCGATACGGTCCAGCCAGAGTGTGTATCCCCGCTTGCTATTAGGTTGCTTACGGAGAACGAGGGCGTGCTGAAGCTTTTTGGTGCGTTTCGTTGCGGCCTGTCGTGCAATATGCAATGTCTGACATGCATTCGCCACGCTTGCATCTTGTGCCCTGTACCTGCATAGAACCGACCCCGTCGGAGGGCACGCTCGCGATGCGCAATCTTCGGCTGCAGCTCGTCACAACGTATGACAACTTTTGGCAATACTTGCATGAAGCGACGCTCGGTCGGCTAGTGGATAATGTTGGACTCGTGATAACGGTGCGGTGATGTTGCCTCTTGTTCATGACGGACCGTTGACGCTCAGGAAAAAAAAGGCGATCTTGTTGACGATGGTCGTGCTTGGGGTACCTGCTGCGTTGGGGTGGTATGTGTTGAATGCGTATCGGTGGTGGGGGTATGTCTATGTCGTTCTCGCTGTGTCGCGGTGAAAATTCGGTCCGGTCCAAGATTATGGTCTTTTCCTTTTCTTTCTCTTTCGCCTTTTGTATGCAACTTATGCTGAACCTTTGAATATGCCTGTCTTTTATTCGGTCTCTTTATGCACTCCTTTTTTCTTGTCGAGAATTTTTGGTTGAAGATAAAAGTAGGTGTAGGATACTATCATATAGTCGTTACAGTGAAGTGTAAAGAATCTAAAGATGTGTTGGTCGGATCGTACTGCTGTATCAGGGAAATCGCCCCTCTCTATTAGAAGTTCAAATGCATTCATCAGTGAGGATATTTTCCGATCTGGACTGTACGGTGCTCCTTACACTCCCACTGATTATCTACCGGTGGCAAAAGCTGCGTTGCCGGGTACAAAGTCAACTACCTGCTAGCTGGTCAAAAGTACAAAGATGAGGTCGACGGGATTTAAACTTGGGTAACTCAAAACGTCTGATGTACTAGGTTTTCAGATGGACCGACTGCAAGGCACGGCGTCGTCCTTACAGCTTGAAAGGTGAAAACGATCCACAGGACCTGCCAAATGGGGTATTTTCGTCGGAGATATGGCAAGCTTGAACCTCAAGTTGAACTTCTCTAAGTACTCGGTACTTACAAAGTCAACTACCTGGAAGACACGGTCGAGAGCATAGAGTTGAGGTCGATGGGCTCAAAGATGACGATGACACAAAGGGGCATCGGTGGTATGTACTTCCTCTAAATGGCGTTTTCGTTTGATCTGAATCATCTGCAATAAGTGACACTGGTGGTTCGTTCCACCTGCCAGTTCGTAATCTCCGGTTTCCATGCAACCATTCAATTTGGTGTATGAGTCAAGTGGTCCGCATGACGTGACGGGCATGTCATCGTGGATGGGATGTCGAGATGGCAGGTATGGACGTGTGGAAATAGTCGATTTCCCAAACTGATCTTGCGCACATATCAAAGCACGCTTTGACGATTCTCTTCACTATCCATAGTGGGCGCCTTAGGCGAGTGGTTCATTGTCCCCATCAGACGCCGTGCTTCTAATACGTCCGGTGCTATAACGGACTGAGCGCACAATCGTGGCAGCGTCCACATATGCTTCATTAGTCCACCAATGTCCAGCACGGATATATAATGCCCCTCTCTGCGATGGCGTCCTCCATCACCCGTTACCCATCACTCTGATAGCGATCTGTGACCACTTCATCTTATTCCTGATACATAACCATACCCTCTACTCCGTATTCTTTGATCATGCCCACGTTCAAGCGCGCCATCACTCGATTTCTCCGT
>JBBPLC010000169.1:4926-50279 GCA_038089535.1 Hemileccinum rubropunctum | reverse complement strand
AGCTGCTCGCGCCCGCGAAAATCAAGTTTTACGGCGCAGACTGGTTGCCACTGAGCAATTTCCCCAACGACAAGGAAAACGCTGCCATGATGCACGTCGTCTCTGACATCACCGGCATCGACCATCGCAACCTCCGCTACTTCAGCCCGGGTCTCCTCAACGTACGAGAGAAAATGGTCTGGGCCGCCTCCCGAAAGACGACCCGCGTCGAGGACGTGGCGTACTCGCTCCTCGGCATCTTTGACATCAGCATGCCCATCGCATACGGGGAGGGAAAGCGGGCCTTTCGTCGTCTGATGGAGGCGATTGTCAGCGACTGTCGCGAATGGCAGATATTCGCATGGGCGGGTCCCCATGCGCCGTATGCTGCGTCGTTCCCAGAGTCACCTGCAGGCTACCGCGCTTTGGCCGATGCGACTACCTCTCTCATGATCACGACGAGCCCCGCCGGTCGTCGACGATGGGACCATGGGTACCCTTTCTATGCGATGACGAAAAAGGGACTCGAATTGGTGGTTCTTTTGGTGGAGATGATGTTGCATATCCATCGAGAACCGATCGAAGGGACGACCTACGAGCGCCTCACACTCAGCCCCAATACGAAGGACAGGAGGTTCTTTGAGAACATCCAGGTCGTTTGTGACACGCGGTTTTTGGTCTTTTCTCAGTGGGCGGTCGGCATCATAAACTACCAGACCGACGGTACGGACGACCGGGAAGGCATGGCGGAACTCGAAGCAGGGCGGGACTACGTTTGTTTTTTCCTTGGGACTGGAATTTATAGCCCTTATAGAAGGTGGGAAAAGGTCGAGACGAAAGAGGTCTTGACTATTCGTACCAAAGAAGTTTTGAGGAGACGTATGACGACCGTGTGGCTATAACATAGGTCAGGAAAGCATATCCTCCTGCCATATCGTTGACGCGAACATTGCTGGATGAAGAGCAAGGAACGATTTATCGTCAGATGCAGAGGACAAGCAATCACATCAACAAGACTTGGCACCGTTCCCGGCGATACCGGATGTCTGCCAGAGCTGCAGAGTACGTCATGGACATAGAGAAGAGGATAGACAAACAAGAGTCCTAGCAAATGGTGAGCGTTGGCACTTTTTGAGACTTGTTTTGGTGTCTTGATGTATAATTGACTGTACACCAGGGGCATAACTCAGCAATCCTATCCCACCTGCCACACTCCCGAGGAGCGCAATGCCAGCTTTAATGACGTTATATCATCACTTTAAATAACAATGCCCTAAAAAAGAATATACCCTACATGATAGTCCGAGTGACATGATAGGCGAAGAAAATTTGAATCCATGGTATACCCCATGCAGAATGGAACGAAAACGCTCGACAACCCGGTATCGAGCGTCAGCCCAACTTAAATAGCCACGCTCTCCCTGCACATCTTTACATCCATAGAATCTGTCGTCATCGTCGTACCACCGTGACCGACACCGCCGATGACCATTACTCCTAGAAGAAAAAGCACGCATGTTAGACGACCGGCACCAAATGCTCAACCTAATTCAGACATACCTGGATCATCCCTACTCTCCACTCCAATCCCATCAAACGCCACGTTCTCCATCGCTAAAGTCGGCACAGCATACTTTGCGCTCCCAAACGTCAACGTCTGTGGCACACTCGCAGCGCGCCACGACCCCAGTCCAGGAAATGCGAACGCACGGCGTGCCGGGCGCTTCTCCTCGTCCAACTCTGACGAATCGTCCGAGCCATCGAGTTCTGCGTCGCGCCGGACGACCTTGCCAGCCCACACGGTGGCAAAGACGACACCAAAGACGGCGACCATGCTATTCACGAACACGATGTTGTTCACGACCAACGCGTTGACGTCGCGATACACGACGATGAGCTGGGCAATCGAGAAGAGGGAGGGGAAAATGAAATTGGAGAGCGCGATGCGGGAAAGAGTGCGCATGCGCTGCGCAAACGTCACTAGAGTGACGTATCAGTATTGTTGGAGGTCACCGGTCAGATTTGGTAGCGGGTGTGTATACCTCTGTTTGGATGGATGTCGCTCGTGACCCCCTGTCTATCTCCTCGAGGTCGGATGGTCCAAAGGAACGCAAGCGTTGCGTATCTACGAATAATGGGTAATAAAGAGGGCGTCTTAGAGAATCGGTTCCCAAAATAATGGCCATCACTTACGCATTGTCAACCATCTGAGCGCACCATTCAATTTTTAGGCATGGCGTCGACGACCACACGATGGCAAGGTTTTCAGAACCAAGAGGCCCACGTGAAGCATCTACCAGGACCTTAATTAAGACAAACATGTTAATGAGGCGAGCAAACTTGAGGAGGACCGGAAGGGCCAGCAACATCACAAAGCGTCGCAGTCCGACGTGGGTGAGCGGGTGAACGGAGGTGAGGCGAACAAGCAGTATGGTATCGACAAGTATGGATTGAAAGGCACCGATGATTCCAATGGAAATGTTCACCTGGGTAAGAAATCCGTGAGGCGAGGTCCATAATCAAGGGGTTATTGAACGCGCAGCATACCGACGGAGGCCATGGGTTATCAATAGACAGCATAGAATGAACCTGCAGAGTTGGTGATTACCGCATTCAGTTAACTTTCCTTGGATGCTGAACTCACCAGAAGTGCGTCGATCATAATACCCGCAATGAAAGCGAAGATGATAACTATCACATTGAGGATAAAAATTGGACGTCGGCGGCTCTGCGGGGTGGAGAAGTAGAACAATGCAATAAGGAGTGGCAACAGAAGCGTCAGGAAGGTGTGTCCAATCATTATGGAGTTCACCAAGGGTTGTATGAGGGCGGTGAATTCCTGTGCAGTCGCGGGAGATATGGGTGCAGGACTCGTCGTATTCGAAGACATGGTTGAGGTATCAGAGTCGGTGAATGACCACGACTACTGGAGGTATACCTGAGAACAGGACAAGCGGAAGAAGAGGACCACCCAGAGCACTTCAAGTTGCTTTTTCAGTCAAACATGCGACAGGGGGGTGGATGGCAGGTGGCGCACCTTCGAGATCCGACAATTAGCGCTGGTAGTGAACACAATATCTGACCACAATCCTTGTCAACTGAACCAAGTTTATATATGATCTTGTTTTACACCGCTCAGACGGACCAAGACTCCATTCCCAGTGGAAATAGGAAGGGGAAGAAAGTCGAGTTGGATCAGCTGCACATGGTGAGCGTGGCGGGACCGTGACAGCGGGCGTAACTCAGGGTCAAGAAGTCCGACTAGGCCGACTTCGAGGAGCATACGTTATTCTGGTTGGTCGAGACTCGTCTGTGACTCGTCCTGATGATGGCCGCGGGTGCCAATAGCAACGATGGAAACTTGAAGGGTAGCCTACCGTAAGATCGAGAGCATGGATCAGTCCATATTGACGGCAGGGTCAATTCACTCACTATCTACCCTCCAATCGGCAGGCTGGCCGAGAACGACTATTTTCTGATTTGGAAAGTCTGCTCTGGGGAAAATGAACTCGTTATCCTAAGTATCCAGGCACATGTCGTCAACAGCACAGTACCTTGTGATAAATATCATTACGTAGGACTTCAAGATGCCTTCAATTTGTTACAAAGCCCGCATGTTGTCCGCATTGACCCTCGTGGCTCCCAGCTCGCTGAGGAGCTATTGGCCGACCTAGTCGGGTAATTAAGCAACGGGTGTGATTGAGTCCCTTCGAGAAATTGTGGTGCAAACCGTGGTCCCGAGTGGTCGACCCAGACGGTAGAATCCGCTTGCTTGCTTTTGAAATACCTTGGTACAGCATCAGCGCTCACCCGCCGATCATCGGCTGGGCGTAAAGAACGATTGATATTGGTTCAACCCAGTGCTTCTTCTCTACCAGAGCTGTTTGGAGTCGGATGGAGATGTTAGCATGTTGAGGGGCTGATGAGCTATCACCGGAACTGAGGCATCGACTACGACATAGCCCGTGATCTCCGTCCCACATGCACCACTACCCTGCAAAACCTGTGTTCCGGAAGCTCCACGAAAGGGAGTCAATGGCTATGAGGTTGCAGAGTATGTAGACGATCGACTGAACTGATCGGCCCACACCAGTGCTGCGGGGTCTGATACCAATAACGATACCCATTTATCCATTGAAGGTTATCAATCTCACAGCAAAGTATGTAACGTACCGGATGCGTCCTTGCACTATATGCGAGGCGGTGTTCAGAGAATAGGGATTTGATCTTGCGTACAGCATACATGTCAGCATCGTATTGGCCGGTGATGTGAAGGTTCCGACGGAACCGGATGATCAAAAAGGATTATTGGCGATTAACGGCATGATTCTAACATGGACCACATGGTCGTCGTATAGCCCTATCTCACAAGACAAGGGATCATCGTGATCTCCTCCGCTCGATCGACCCGGACAGGTAAGGATGCTTGGGCATCGACCTATCCTTAGCTTTCCCTACAGTTCCCGAGACTTGATGAAGTTAGCGTCAGCGCAAATCTAGGACACGCCACCGACGTACATGCCCTAATTTGTCCAGGGCGCGCACCACGACAAGGGCATGACGCTCTCTAGCTCACGTCCCCCCGCTCATCGTTCGGAGCCTTTCTGGGCCCTGCCTCTCCACGTGAAAGTCGAGACAGCCATACCTTCGACGAGTGATGCATCTCTAGATGTTCAGATTCATTCTCCGTCTCCCTTGCTTCATGGAATGCCCTGACACGCTCTCGTATCTTTCTCCGTCGTTCCATACCATGAATCTGTGCGTCTGTACGGGCCTGGGCGAGATTGGTAGCGGCGGCTTGTGTATGCCGTTCTACGCGGTCCATGTGCGAGCTGATGGAACTCATAGCTGCAATCATCTGACGAAATTCCAGATGAGTGAGCGTGCAAGTGGATGTGGGTTGCATGCGATGGTTGAGAGGAGCGATCCGTTATTAGTGAATGCGTTGAATATGTCAATAGGAGGCCTACCCCAGCGAGCACGAGTGCAATGAGGGGATACTGGAGCTGGGCATCGTGGGGGTCGCTGTCTGCGGTCGTAGTCGACGATGGCGACGGTCTTGACCGGCGAGAACGACGACGAAGCTCTGCACGTATGGCTTCATCGCGAGATTGATAATAACCCCATGCACCAGCACCTCCGCCGGAACCCGGACCTTTTCGGACGCGGAGGATGCCATAGGCTTGTGTGATGGCACGAAATCGGGCATTGCGCACGGAGGGCGGAACGCCGTGCTGACCGCGAGTCGCATCAGGGTGGTACAACTTGACGAGTTCGTAATCTTGTGGCCATGCTCAAGTTCATCCCCACTGAAGTGGTCGATGACAACAAGAGGGTACTCACACCGTATCTTTATCTCGTCTTGGGATGCACTACGAGGGAGGTGAAAGATCTCGTGCGGTGTCGGGTTCGTGCCAATGGGAAATGGGAATGGGTGTTTTGAGGATACGTTAGCATGGCGGACGATGAGACGAGGATGTAACAGACATTCAGTAGCACGTCGGATGTGCATGGTCGAACAAGAGCCTACTCCGCATCTTCGTAACTTGACGGGAATTTGTTCCGTTCACCGGCGAACTTGTTCTCGAATTAGTCGTCCCACTTTCAACCTCCACATCGCGTATTTTAAGCCATCCAATCAATAATATTCCCTCGCTACTAGTATATGCCAGGAGTTGACACTGAACGGTGACATGCATGGCGAGGGCCCGGGATGTTGAAGCTGAATACCAGATGGCTGACTCGGATCAGGCAAAACCAGCGTACGCGTTGCCGACAATAATACTAGTTCGCTACGATGTATTTTCCCTCTAAATTGTATTTTTGGACGTCCAATAAGGTTCGTTCTATAACGTTGAACAACCCTGGCTGGCAGGTTCATGTCAAGGTGACGTTCGCATGCCATTTTCTCATTGTCATCATCTCATCTATATATATAGGCAAGAAAGTGAGAGTTTGCTTTTGGGAAACTACCATGCACACGAACCGCCAGGGTCAAGTCGCGGGCAGCAGCTGCAGCCCATCCGAATGCGTTGAAAGACATGCAGGTTCCTCAAATGCGCCTGCAGCAGGTACTTTTCATTTGCATAGAGAACGAGAGATGCTCGCTGACTAGCTTTAGTCTTATTTCAAAGGCTAGGTGTTCTCGACCGACTGCTGACACCGCTCATCCTCATATGCATGGTCGCCGGGGTGCTCATTGGCGAGTTCGTGCCTGGCGTCCAGCCCGCGTTCGACACGGTTCAATTCGATAGCGTTTCCGTTCGTGAGTGACTCGTCCACTTTCCATGAGCAAGACGTGAATGACAGAATACCGTCTTTCCCAGCCATCGCAATCGGACTCATCGTCATGATGTGGCCAATCCTCACCAAAGTCCGCTACGAAGCGCTCGGTCACATCCTGCTTTCCAAAAAACTCTGGATACACTTGGGTATCAGCTTCGTCCTGAATTGGATGATTGGTCCATTCGTGATGCTCGGTTTGGCGTGGGCAACGTTGCCGGATCTCCCAACCTACCGTGCTGGCGTCATCATGGTCGGAATCGCGCGATGTATCGCCATGGTCATGGTATGGAACGAACTCGCCGGTGGGGATGGCGAGTATTGCGCCCTTCTCGTCGTCGCGAATTCGATCTTACAAATCGTACTCTATTCACCATATGCCGTACTATTCATCGACGTGATTGGCTCAAGCCATTCGTTGCACCTCCAATATGGCGCAGTAGCAATTTCAGTGTTGATCGTACGTTTATGTCGATGTCGTCCATGGCCATACATCCTCACGCAGCTGGGTGTTTCAGTACTTGGGCATTCCATTGGTAGCGGGAGTGATCACTCGTTTCACTGTCATGCACCTCACGTCGAAGCAGTTCCTTCAAGACGTATTCCTTCCGCGGTTTTCCCCTCTCGCACTACTCGGTCTTTTATACACCATCATCATCATGTTTGCCTACCAAGGACACCACATCGTACACAACCTCGGCCCCGTCTTCCGCGTTTTCGTTCCGATGGTGCTCTACTTTTTCGTCATGTGGACGTCCGCGTTTGCCTTTGTCTACTATCTCGCCCGCAAAGAATCCCAGCGCGGGATCTCCGTAAATGCGACCTTTGATTATGAAGTGGCGGTAGTGCAGGCGTTCACGGCCGGAAGTAACAACTTTGTAAGCGCACTCGATTGACCCCGACGACGCGGACGATTGTTGATCGTTTTGCTTAGGAATTGGCGATCGCTGTAGCGATTGCGGTGTATGGCGTTGGCTCTGATCAGGCGCTGGCAGCGACCATTGGACCGTTGGTGGAGGTACCGGTGCTACTTGCCTTGACGTGGGTCGCGCAACTTCTTCGGAGGCGGCTAGTGTGGGGTGGCGATCGTGATCAGACGATGCCGGTAGACTCGGAAAAGGGACCAGTCCCGGAGATCAAGACTGAGTAGAAATGGTCGAAACATGATGCTTTGGACCCGGCATGCGATTTCGTGGATAACCCCGAAGATGGTTCATGCCAAGATGGAAGCGCTGTCCTCATTTTGGGAGTGCACGTCGCGCTCAATTACCGTGTCAACCTAACCATTCTGAGATGCCTCTCGAGTGAATTTTGGCTTCACTATGAACTCGATCCAACGCTCCTTTCACGATTGCAGCCAGCAGTCTGGTAACCTGACACTATGAACCACTAGGCAAGTTTGAGACAAGTTGATCTCTGTAATAAACGGGGCAACAAATTCAGGGAGACCCAGCCTTCTAGTCTCGCACTCTCATTCAACCACCTCCTTGTCAAACGCTCCCCGACAGTCTCCTCAACCACTTCAGTGATTCGCATCCTTCGCTACCCATTCCCCGCGAGGATAATCCCCCGGGACGACCAACACGGACATATCGACGTCGCAAAATTCACGAATCACCTGACGACAGGGTGAGATCGGGGTGATAACATCCCTGGTGACTGATCAGGCCACGGCGTGCGCTAGACGGGGATTTACTTTGGCTCTGTCGCATGGGATCCGGGTCCAGTGTCGGATGGTAGAACAAGTGGACGAGACGTACGATTGCAGCGACGATCACCGTCTGTTCCGCGCACGTCGAAGCGCCTACGATGTTTCGGGCACAGAAGCCCAACGATACGTTGTATTCAAGGACGAGTAGTACGCACCATAGCACGCGTTATCGACGCTGGCACCTTCGATGATGGTACCATCCGTACACATCAGTGCCGCACCGACGCGGAAATGGGAATAGGTAGATAGGCATTGCTCTTTAGCTTGAATTCGCGGTCGATACAAAGTGCGATTGGAGATATCTTGGAGTACAGCTGCTTTGATGAATCCCTCGCGCGATTTAGCGGACAATATGATAACGAGTGCACCTCTATCGGCGGCCCTGATTGTATTAGATCCATATAGTCATGATCTAGGCCAGTCTGATTAGAAGGCGAATGGTTGTGTATGTCATGATCAAAGAACACCGCTCTAGATCTCTCCCTCTCCGCTGATGCTTGTACACACTTTGTCCTGATCCCGATATGTCAATGATCAGGAGTCCTGAATCCCCCCCGTCCCACCTTCCAGATGAGTCATTCCTCCAACCCAATGCGCCTCCACACTCTGGCACCGTGCTCTAACCATACCCGCTCAAAGTCAACACCCAACCCCACCCGTTCCCGCCGAGCGCTCTGCTTCCTCATCGCCATCACGTGCAACATACGCATAGCTCGACATGAAGCTTTGAAGTCTGGATTCGGGAATACGGGTAGTCCCTGCATAAACATCTACCCCCTCCAAGGTAGTGCATCGGAAGGTCCGAATATTACAACGTTTTGCTCCCTGCAATCACCAGACGTCATTTATCCACTCAAACCAGCATCTGGTGATTGGTGAAGAGCGAGCGATGGCGAGAGATGAGCAGATGGTAGTAGTGAAGATCGTGAGGAGAGTTCTGCTTTAGTTCAATTCTATTGCACTATTCTGCTCGCCTTTGTCTTGTGCACCGTCCTCAATGATGCATAGTGGATGTCAGACGCACCGGTGAACGGAGTCCACGATGGTCGCAGGAAGAAAAGAGCCCTGCAGAAGTTGGAGGGTCGAATCAGGGACACCAGGATTACGTCCGCTAGCACCGTGACGGTCCCGGGCCGCACAAAGCGAACGAGGTATTGTAGCGCCCTAGGCTCGCTAAGTACCTCCAACACCAAAACGTACTCGCAATGATGCCCTTTCATTGGCATGCTCTCGTTCGCACTGACCCTTGACTGGCTCCGGGTCCATACCCGCAGTAGACAGCGTCAGTCACGGTGGAGGTCTCTGGCTCGTAAGACTTTATGGGATTCAATGTCCTCCGAGTCAAAAGGTTGTTTGTACGCCATGTGCGCTCGCGTCGGGGCAAATCGTAGTTGGATGCTTTATCCGAAGTCTCCCGACGTCGGTATAGGAGCGCGCAGTGCCACCGCCAAGTTGAGTTGAACCTGAACGACCACAGTTTCACCATGCGCTCGCCTCTGCGCCCGTCGATCGACGTCCCCCTCGGGCTCGTCTTCGCCGCCATCCTCGCCCAGCAGTGGTGCGTTGTGCGCGCCCAATCCCAAAGCAGTAACAACCCCTATTACTACTGGGTGACCCCAGGTCGGATCGTCGGGATTGCCATCGGTCCGTCGTACCGTCTGCACGCTTCGTTTCAGAAGCTGACCGTCCATCCAAGGCGCCGTCGTACTCCTCCTTGTCATCGTGTCCCTGTTGGTCTTGTCCTGCCGTCGCCGCCGCCGCGCCCGAGCACCCTCCCGGGCCCACGTCGCTCTACCACCTTATCCAGGCGGGGGCCCACAATCACAACCTCAGCCGCCGCCACCGCCCCAAGCTTATCAGCCGTATTATAGCCCTTCCGCGACCAAACCAAGATGGTACTACCCAGCAGCAGGCACCGCGCCCTATGGCCAAATAAGGAGTACACCACCACCCTTAGACGAAGCACAGCGTACCGCACCTCCCAGAGAAGAGCAGAGAGCGCAACCCTCGGACCAGGTTCAAAGAGCCCCATCTACAAGCCAGGCACAGCGCATTCCGCTCCAAGGCCAAACGCAAAGGGTGCCATCGGGCCCTGACCTTGGACCCTCTGGCCGAACGCAGAGCGTCGCACCCGCCGGCCGACCGCAGGAACCGCAGATCGATGGCGCATCGAACGGTAGGGAACCAAGTCCACCCCCGTACTCCCCGGTAAGCCGTCACCCTTCTTTTTCGTGCGCACTCCACGGCTTGTCTCATGCCCTCACAACCACATCTTGTGACTCTTGTCATTCTGAAGCCTGCTGGATTTTCGAGTCCGACTTTCCCCGTTGCACACCCCACGCGGTAGTAGAGCAAAGCTGTCTGGAGCGAGCACTGGCAGTGTGTGGGTTCTGTGACGCATGTGAGTCTTCTTTCTGGCAGAACTTAACCTAAAACTGACCCCTGTGCTGACCGACGCGTCCTTTACGGCCCGGTATCCCACATTATCATGCGGCGCCGTCATCACATTCTCACCTCTCGCCCGCCGGTAGATGGCTGTTCATCGCACATTTTATCATCTCTCTGCATCCTTGGTTCTCGGTGACACTTTTTCACGTTTCTCTGGTTTCCATTTCATGACATTGTCGTGCCTTCTCTATGGACTGCTCAAAGTAAACGATCGAGTACGCACATGTACGACCCTAAGCCATTTCCAACAGGCATCCTTGTCCCACCCATCTATCCTTCCTCACCGGAAGATTTTTGTGGTTTGACACACATCACAATCCCATCTCATTGGATTGCACCGTGAACCCCAGAACAATCTCAATATGTCCATATGCAGCAACCCCAGTCATGGTTCGGTATTTTGTCAGGACACGCAATGCATATGGAAAAATGAAGAGTCCAAACCGTGGCGTGTGTATCCGGCTGTGCATACATGACGCGAGCACGAATGCTTCGCGGAGCGTCAGTGCGGGACTCGGACGCATTCCACCGAGATGCTGCATTCTCTCCTCCGTACCTTTAAAGCCGAATCATCCCCATTCCGACTCAACACTGCCCAATGCGCGTGCGGAAGTTAATCATACCGCGCGCGCCGAACATCGGCCGAGGCATCACGCCACCGGAAACACCTTGAAGCGGGAGTGATGCCCGCGGTGAAAACCAGAACCAGTGAAGGGGGCCTTGGGCACGGGAGGGAACCTTGTCAGCCAATCATATTCCTGCTTTGGGAATACGCGTCCGCTGATTCGACGCGCCGTGTATTTCCTTTTCTTTTCTTTTTCGGCTTGCGTTTGCGTGCGCGTGACTCTCATTTGTTGAGAGGACGGGGGGCAGGGGGCTGAACGCTTGAGAGTTGAATGTGTGCCGTGGTGTTTCTCCGCATTAACCCCAAGGTGCATTGCATGTGTATGTGTGAGGATGTGGGTGCGAGTGCGAGTGCCGCGGCTGTCAAGAGGTCACGCGTACGGGACTGAACTCGAGTTGGGTTTGTGATTATCACCATCACCATCACCACCATCATGGACATGATCATTTCCCCAGGCCTCCTTCAGGGGTCATCCCATCCGGGGTTCAAATTGCAGGCTTAAACGTTCAACCACCAGACCTAGGATTCAAGACGGAGTACCCACTCCGAAGTGAGAAAGAGAAGCGAGAGAGAGCATACATGATGCATCACCACGCACCACGCACCGCTCACCGCTCGCCTCAAACGTTGTTCCGATCGCCCCCCCCCCCCCCTGTGGATGTGAACGCCTCGTCAATGTTGCCAGCGTGACCAACAGTGAAAGCACGGAAAGGATTCCCCAGGGGGAGAGGGGAAGAGGTACCCACCGTTTTCCGATTGACACGCCGCATCGGATTCTGGAACGTCACCTGGTTTTTTTTTTCTTTTCGAGTGCGTGCTATCGCGCGGCGTGCCTGTCGCCGTACGGTACGATACGGTACGGGCTATACAATACCCGTGGCGTGGACGACGATCGTGACCGAGTTGCCGAATTTGTTCGTGTGGGGAGGGCACCATGGTCCATGGTCCATGATCCATGGGGAATGGAGAATGGGGGCGTATGTATGTACCAGCGACTCTGAGCACGAGCGTCTTGTCGAAAATGGCATGCGTACATACCTCGTTCCCGTCCCCGTTCTCGTCCTTGAGCCTATAGTACTGCCACACCCCTCCCATTGTACCGCTGCAGTGGATAGCGCGTCGATCTGGCTGAGATGGTTCGTGCTGGAGAGATTAATGCCGCCGCCGTGAGAAATCGCCGACCGAGATATACCATCCCCCCGCATAGCGACTAGCAAATCCAGCTCAAACAACTACCGCATCATGGATCTCGCTCTCTTCCGAACGACAAACTGAATTCGGTCGCGTAATGGGCGGCGGATGTGTTGACATAGGACACATGACGACGAAACTAAAATGATTGAACAGGATAGGATAAAACCAGGCAAGGAACGCATGGAAAGAAGATGGATAATCTCGCTGGCAAGAAATGATACCGTGACAGGCTTCCATATCAATCAATCGACGAACCCGCCTTTTAGTCTTGGCATGGGTCTCCTACACGACGCGCAAGTGTTGAATGACTTATCGTGTATCCCCGGATAACACTTCGAAGAAGCTCCATCAAAGGCCCCACTACGAGCGATCATATGACATGACATGACATGATATGATATGATATGATGGCTCCCCATCCAATGATGTGATGTGTTTCACCCTGTTGACTCGCTGACAACTTTGGCGCTCTGAGTCAGCCAAGCCTATAGCTCATTTCCAAGATCGCTTGCGCTGGCCATGTTTTGGACACGATATAACGTACTGGTCACCTCGAGGGTCTCTCTTCCATGCCTATCGTCGGCCGGGATCAGGAGCCAAGACTCTGAGCCTGACCCGTCACGTAAGGCCTGGGAGCTTGCAAATTGCAAGGCCCTGCAACCACGTGGTCGCACACCACATGGGACCAATGTCCATCACTGCTACACGCGGTCCTCCCCTCATCTTTTCCCCCATAGTTGCCTTTTCTGCACGCACAATAGGCACAGCTGCGTGATACACACTGAGACCGTGATCGCGGCGTAGGTATGTCTGTATTGATATTCTTTTCTTCTTCTTCTCCGGAGCTCCGAGGATATGAGTGAGGCGCCAAAAGCGTGTGGTTGGGGACTTGTGCTGCAACAGAGGGTTGTTTTTCATGAAAACCGCGCATACCTGGTGACCAGCCGTTGTTCGGACCACGCTTCATATGTCCAACCACTTGGCGTTGGTACATTACAAGCGCCAGTTATCGTAACTTATCGTCCGTCGCCCGCAACGAGGTTGAAAAACAGACCAGATATGGAAATCGGGGACCTATGAATGTTGTGGAGTGGGTTAAAAGGACAAATTGCGCGCAAGATGGATGACATGGATTTCTCAGCGCTCGGATAATCGGGTCGAGTACTTGACCGATGGAAGGAGGTGTGAATCAGATGCTGCTGCAGGGTTGATGACCTAGAAGGAATGGACTTGGATGGGCATGAATGGAAAATCCGCTTGGCGGATTGCCCGGACGGGATGGTATAAGATGATGACCAGGTCGAAAGTGTAGACAACCTCATTAATTTACCCGCGAGACTCGCGACGATGCTGCAAAAATAAGTCGTGCAATAGGTGCAAAAAAAAGTGTACCAAGCATGTTACAGAGGTCGCGGAAGGCAAATGTCCTGAAATATCTTGGAGTGGGGGGGAAATCTGGCCAACGCGTCTTCGACGCGGTGCTTTTCGAGGATTTCGTGGTGGCTCGGCCGTTTCCTAATCGCGTTGGCCCCATCAACCCGGGTACTATAAGGTGGAGCAGGGAAGTAATGTTGACCCTGATCCACGGCGAAGAAGTGAACGCGCGGGAAGAGCGGAGATGAGAGGCTGGGCCACTGGAAAACTGTGCGTGGAAATGTAACGAGTGGCCGCCGGAATAAAGGAGCATGATTTGTCATCATACAGCAGAACTCGGAACGACATGGGAGCCGGTTTACACCGATCAGATATGGTTCGCAGTGGATGTTCGTTCGTGCAGGCAAGGGGAGAGAGTAGGACAGAGTTTGTCTGTCGGTCCTGAAGGTAGGTTGCATTAAAAAGAGACATGGATAAAAATACGAGACACATAAATAACGACGCGAATTGAGGATATGAGGCTATTATTTTTGGCGCAGTGAGATAAAATTGAGGTTCATTAGGTGTCCGGAACGATCTTCGACGACGTCGCTTGCAATGGGCACAATCGATCAGGCACAATGAGCGGGCGGCCGATTGGGAGAAGGATGCCGGGGAGAAGGGTCGTGATGTGATCCATTCAGTCCCAAGGGCGAGGAGATCATTGTCAAGTAGTTGATCTGAAGCGGATTTGCGGCGTCCCGTTTTTCGCGAGTCGACGGCGTGGAGGCGGAACGACATGAGATGAAGATAAGGGTGTGAAATGCAGCACCGAGGAGTACATCGCTGAACTGCGGAGAGAAGCGATGGCGGAAACAGAGTGTCTCACGTATGATTGGTTGACTCTCTTTACCTATTCCGGAAGATTCTGTGATCTCATAGTTCACAGGCTACTCAAAATGGAAAAGTACATGTGAATCCGGGACTGATCCGGTATAGGTGGATCTAGCAACCCGGATCTGTGAGATGAGCGCCGTTTGCAGTTGTTGCACGTTCGGCACCCGGTCGCGGAATACTTACATGCCAGTGAAGATACAACCTTCAAAGACCCTCACCCAAAAGGCTCCCATCCTTCCTGCTCGTCGCCCGCCTCCCATCATCTCTCTATCATCCCTTGCACGTTTCCACTCAAGAAATGGGTAGGAGAAAGATCGAAATTCAACCCATCACTGTACGTCCCACTCAATTTGCTTATAAGCGACTATTCTCGCATCTCTTCCTAATTTTTACCTCGACGCCTCCCCGTTCCATCTTTGACTCGCAATCGCTAACGATTTCTTATACATAGCACGAGCGTAATCGCTCCGTCACCTTTTTAAAGGTAACGTCGTGCCTATTTTTGTTCCCGCCAAGCTTGGCACTTATATATATCACCTTCTCCCTCTCATTGATCTCTAGCGCAAGAATGGCCTCTTCAAGAAGGCATACGAGCTCGGTGTTCTTTGCTCGGTCGACGTGGCAGTCATTATATTTGGTGCGTCCATTACCTTATTCATCCCTCCCATCTCATCCCCACATCTACAGAGGAACGCGCCGGTCACCATTTGAAACTCTACCAATATTGCTCTGGTGATATTCATGACATTGTGCAACGTCACATCAGAGTATGTCACCCTACCTTTCTTGGGAACGTCTCTCATCCACCTCTCCAGTACGACGGAGAAAAGGACACGCGCACACCTCACGACTTTGCAAACAATGCCAATACCAAACTCGACGACACTGGCGATGGTGATGATGACGATGCCGACGACGACGACCCCGAGTCTAATTCACGTAATGGGAGCAAAAAACGCACGGATGCCAAGCTAAAGCAAGAATACGGTATCAATGGAAAACTCGCACCTCCTCCGGGAGGCGATTTAGGGCTGAACGATGTCTGTACCAATACATCGCATGACTCCCAGAGACTTACCCCCCAACCACAGATGAACGACTACCCGCTCCACCGGACCATGACCATTCCGCAGCCACCTATCCCGCTTCACCACTCCACACAATTGTCATCCCCAACTGGTGCTTCTTCGCTTCCTGTCTCAACAGAACGACATACCTCTTCTGGTCGGTTGCTCCCTACAGACCATTCACTTGGCTCTCAAAAGCGTCTAGCTCCTAACGTCAGCACAGGCAGTAACCCAAAACTTATTCCCGACGATTCCATGTATAACGGCTACCTCCCATCGCCTACCTCTGCTCACCCTCCAAACAACTACCGCCAAAATGGCCAGACCTCTCATCAGCTGCCTTACAATTACCTTGGCGTTACTACCTCTAGTCCGCAGCAGCCATTTCTCACTTCATCATCCTTTGAATTCCCATCATCCTCAAGAGGTGCCGTAATATCACGATCTGCCGGGTACAATCCACGGTCGTCAACCACATACCCTCAACATCAAGATGCACAATTCCAAGGAATGTATCACCAACTGATGCGACAGAACCTACCGCCTGGCCAGCCACCAAATGGTTCCAACTCGCGCTCTCAGCAATCCCCCGAGTTACTGTCCGCGTTTTTGGACAATGGGGACGATCATCGACCGCCGCCAACACAACCGTCGCAATTCACCCCAATGGACTGGCCCTCGCATGCTCCGTCGCAACAAACGCAAGCACCACCCCCATCGCAGCAGGAATCAGGTGGGTGGTTCTGATCCATCTCTTATCGCAACGCGACTCAACGATGTATAGGACACCCTGGAGATACGAGCTGGCTCGATTTCCTGTCTCACAGTGGGCCACAATCAGGCGGACAGCAACTCCACATGGCACTCCCTCAGGCAAACGGGCGAGATGGGCTTTCTTGGGAGCGCGATCGGAATATGGACCACTATGCACCTTCGGAGCGCGGTGGTGGCACGATGGATAAGAGCATGATGAAAGGTGCGGTGCTCCTCTCGCCCACGTCTCGCAAGCGACCTCGTGCGGATTCGGTTGTGGAGGATGGTCGGCGACCATCGCCGATCACGCGGAGTAAGATCGGTGTCGGTCAGGACGGACTGGATTCAATCGGTGATGCCCATGGACCTGGTATAAAAGAGGAATAATATCGTCTCTCTTTTTCCCCCTCTCAGTGCTGTTACACCCGCTGCTTTTTCAAACAGACTCGCTGGACTATTTGCCGATTATTTTAACGTTGGCTTTTGACCGCTCTTGTGCGACAGAGGGATTTGAAATTAATGTTAAGACCCTGGCATTGTTCCATGATCGGATAATGTTTATGCTGTCAAAAACCGAGTATGTACTATATAGTATAGGAATCATTCAAGGACCTTTTTTTATCGTTCTCGTTCCTTGGTCTCGTCCGAGTCTTGAAAAGAGCCGGCGTATAAGACGCAGCACAGCTCATTGCAAGATCTAACGAGATTGGTGCGCATCTAAACTATGTACGGGCAGAGCATCGGACGGCCAGGGGCAACAACACGTTTTTGATCACGACTCCGAATCGTGACCAGGCGCAGTCACGGCTCCAACAGTTCCACCCGAGAGTCGGTCAGTGCAATGGTAACCCGCATCGCAACCCGTCATTGATACGTATGTACTCGTAAGGATGGACATGACTGCGGTTCCACGGTCATATCGCACATTCATGTATCGGTATCGACCGTGAACGTGATTCGTCGCAAGTCAGAGACTCAGAGATCGCGTTATGCATGAGGCCCTTCTTGAGCTTGCTCGCGAGTGGGTCCACGAAATGGATGGCGCGTCCGTGGCTGATTCAACGTTCAAGATCCAACATTCAAGATCCAACATCATCCGACTCGGCCGCTGGATTTATGCGAACAAGTCGGGGGGGAGGGGGGGGCGTCTAGTACGTCAAACACCACGAACTTCTTTGCAGCCTAGAACGTGCCGTACAAGGCCACGACGGCCGTCACACTGACAAATGATACTAGTATGCGGCGGCGTACGCTCGCCGAACGAACGCGCGCGTCTTACATACATGTAAAACACATACATACTAGTATGTGCACGGTCCGCCGGGAACGACTTTCATTGCCGATAGACCGTGCCAGTGACGCGGGGATTGAGAGGGTCGAGGTTGAGGTATTATGCCATTATGCCAGTGCGTCCGGACTGGTCCAGAAGGCGTGTTGGTTTTCGAGATGGTGCCGGACTTGGGACTCGACGACGAGGGGTGTGTGTGTGGCGTTTGAGGTTTCTTTGAGATCGGATTCAGATGCGGTCTCATCGATATGATGGGCATTGGCCTGGGTTCGTCTGGAGGCTCGGGTCTGCTATCGTCTGGTGACCAGACTAGGTCAGCCACAGGATGGATACGGGATACGGCGACGGTGGCGTGGTGGCGTTCGCCGCTGCTGTGCAAGAAACTTTTTGAACCTGCTCGTGTCGCTGGCAGCCGAGGCAGAAGTGATCGGTCCGACGGCGAGGGGGGACCCGCCGGGTGATGAATCCAACCTGAGGTAGCCTGCGCGGTTAGTAGTAATGCAAATCAAACTTTGAAGCTATGACTTTTTTGTGAAAAAGATTCGGAGCAACGTCGTCGATAGAGCTGGTTACCCTACTCCAAAAGAATCGTGTCTTCGTCCTCAAACAGGTCAGCATGCGCGAACAAACTCCCCAGTGCGCAACGGTCATACAACCAAATTCCGCCGATCACGCCGCGTGACGATAATGATGACAATGCATCGTCCCTTATTCCTCACGAGTTCCGTATCTCGCAGTTGCGGTATTCAAGCGGTACGATCGGTGATAACCTGCCTGAAAAAGACAATCGTTGAACATGAAATTAAACCTTGCATTCTGTCAATGATACCTAGTAGGGCTCCGGCCTCCGCTTTTCGTCGACGACGCTAGGCTGTGCACGGCTTCCAATCTATATCATCAAGTGCATTATCACCGGTCAGATAGGTAACGAATTTCATGACGATTGATGAAAATGTTGATGCTTGTAGCATGGCTATGCGACGGGAGATGCTAACCATACTTGTGTGGTGCATTGTTCACAAGGGTGGCATCCACCTCCCCTTACGAGGTCAACACGGGCAGGGTATACTGTAACGGCAAGGAAGCGAGGAACCACTCGGAGGGCGCCATGGTCCGAGTTCGGCGGGCGGCCCGCTAGGGGGGATTGTTAATTTGACATACCGACGGGGCTCATCGCTGTCGCATCGTGCGGAGAGCGGTCTCAGTAGCTTAAAAGTGATTGCCAACGCACGTACGTCGCTGGGTCGACGAAGCTTGCACTTTGGGGGTTCAAGATGGCGATGTGCTAACCATATTCGTTTTGTGTGGCGCATCGTTCGTGCGTTGGGAACCTTGAACCTTGCTTGGGTTACTCCGAGTACTGGTCAAATCTTCATTTACGTATGCGCAGAGGCTGGTCTGACCTCGACCCAATTGACATGAGATAGTGAGCATAATCGTTGAACCACTATGGGTGACATTCATAAACTGGGTCGCAGGTGCTCGGTTTTCCCAAAAACGAAAAGCCATCTGAAAGTGGAACCAAGATTGGCTGATCTATAGGTTCTCGCCTCCGCTGGCGCAACCGTTGAATGCAGTCTGACCCAAACCCATTATCCAGGGCAGAAATCGGGATGGAACAACCTCTTTGAGTCATCCATATTGATGTCATCCATATTGATGTTCAATCATCCCAGATTTCTTGCGAAATCAGGGGGCACGTTGTAATCGGATCTGTGGCGCCCTGCTGCGGTAGTTTCATCACGAATGATTTGGATAACCCTGTAGATGATGATCTGATTATGACTTGGACACTGCGGCACCCTAAAACGTACTCCGCAGTCACTTTTTTTACATAGAGGATGCGGCATCACTTTGATGAACTGATAAGCGTACACTGAATAGCCTAAAATGATCTCCGTGACGTTTCGGATTCACGTACCTCCGCCCCTGGAGCACAGGCAAGTCTCTTTCTACATCCATACTCCTGAACTGATACGGATGTGTAATCTGATGGAGTAGAACGACCGCCTTCTGCTCATCGAGATGCTGCTTTTTTTTTGGGTGACTAGGTGTGAGACGACAGGAGTGCTCCGTCGTCAAAGTCCAACCTTTGCAACGTCATGAAACATCTCATTTCACAAGACATCTGAAAAGTTACTGTTTGATCATGATGGTGGAAAGCTGATGGTTGTCGATGGCAATCTAAATCCCTGCATTATAACGTTCAGAGCTTACCTTGTTCCCCAACCATTCTCACACAGCAACGTTCGCACACGGCATCTGACAGATGCGTTGGCACGAGCTCATGTTCTTTGCTGCCGTACGTAAATTCGTACATGTCCAAATTTTTACGATTGTCAGACACTAGCAACAGGGCGGGAAACTGTTCGTTACGTACTTTGCTCGCAAGGCTCCGATCCCAGGCGGTAACCAACACTCAGTCTGAGTGATATTACAAGTCACACATCGGTGACAGCGATCGGCTCGAGCTCAACTTTGAAAGATGAATGAGGCTGGTGGCGGTGTAGATAACTTAGAGGTAGCGGACTCCAGATCACTTCTAGTCCGATTCCTTCAGCGACTCTGCAAGTTGAATCCAACAGCTTTCAAGCCATGCAGCCTTATATCGATGCCGGACAGCTGATTCTTTATAAATGTCATTCATCAAGTGCGGGAAAAATGCAATGCGGTTGTAACTGAACAGAACCTCAGTGAGTCACAATATCATGATATTGTACCAAGCAAAAAGGTTCGTACAAGTCCTACTACTACAGGATCGTCCGAAATCATCGCCACGATTCGCAGGGACGCCTAGAAACCTTGCCTTGGGCGATTTGGCCGGGTCACCTCCTCAACAAAGTTGCAAGCCGACGTGTGGTATGGATCCGTAACGAGTAGTTGCTTGGGTCGTGCCATATCAGTTCGTTTTTTCTGTTAACTTACGAGAATGTGGCCTTCTCTTTTTTTTTTTTTGCATTCAGATCCCAGCCAAAGGTTGTTGATGCACTGCGATATTCTAACCTCAGATCACAGGTACGTTCAGATTCAGAAGACCTTTTAAGAATCGTCCATAATAACCATGATACCCTTGCGGGCCCGATTCTGATTTATGATAAGGCATGTACGCGTTCTTTCTTACATACATTCGCCGTTTAATCACCCCGTCTTGGCAAAACGCGCTCAATCCAAACAGCGACTCATTGAACATTGCGTCGGACGAACATCTCCGACTGATGGACTAGGAAATATCCATAGTAAGTACCTTTCTAACATAGGGTCAACTCCCAGAGTCGCACCAAGGCGTTTTCCCCCACAAAGTAAGTTTTGACCTCAAGTAACATTAGTCACCATCCCGAACACCAATACCTACATCTTTCCTTATCACTGTGATCATTTCAAGGCCCGAATAATTCTCGGTCAATTACACAGCGTAGTGGTCGATTGCGACTGCGTTCTACCAGGATTCAGATGGGATTCTCCGCGGATTTACCCATAGGAGATGCGGAAGTCTTCGTTATGTCTGTGTTCCTTGAGGTATCCTCGTCGGTTATAACTCTTACATCATGCGTGAGTTGTGCTGAGCTCACAACATTATGATGTCTCCGAGGTCCCAAGTTACTCGTCTGGTTATGCCAAAAATGCTTCTAACTTCTTGTGATTCGGACTTTGCACAGCAGTGCGTTTTCTTCGCGAGATGTGATTGGATTTGGCGAGCGTTTATCATCACCCTCCTCTCTAACTGCGAATGACTCAAGTTCTGACGATGGCAAGACGTTTATGAGAAGAAGGGAAGTTAGGACTGGTTCCTCAACGTTCAGCGAAAGGCCGGTGTTGTGTGGACGGTTGGTGAATCATATACATGTGCTACCTGCCCAAGCGAATGGCTTGAATGGCGGTGTCTTGCAGGTCGGCATTTGATTCGTGAGGTGTGGAAAGAATCAGTCAGATGAGCGAATAAGGTCCGGCAAAGTTACCAATACCCCGAGAATGATTGGTTTGCCAGCTGAAGGGTCGTTATGTAGCCAAAGCCTAGAACATCCAGATTCTTCGGGACTTCTGGGCCTGCGACGAGGGCTCAATTAATATAAGATGACAGATAGGCTTAGGCTCGGCGCTCCTGGGGAAATGCCGTTGTAATGTCCTGTCCTTCAGCGAATGGTTGTCTCTGGATTTGACGTTTTGTGCTCAGCCGAAGTACTCCCAAGGGCCGCCACCGCCGTTTCACCATGACCACTGGCAGGAAGCTGCCAACCTGGCCCGATTTCATTCTTCCCGGCGGCCTCGCTATCCTCGGTGTTCTGCGAAATTTCTTCGCTCGTGTCACCACCAGTGGCTCCGCAGTTGCAGTGGGCTCGGCTCTCGGTGATGGCAGTCGCACACTCACCGTTCTCAAAGCATGCCAGTCATGTTTGAGAAATTTCAACTCCGAGATTTCCTAGGACATAAAGCCAGTTTATTGCCTCTCATCTGTCTGTTGTTGCTTGTCCCATCCGCCACCTCGTCCGAACCCAGGATGTCTTGGTTTGGCGGAAATTCTCAGCTCGCCCTTCCTGCGAATTTCCCTACCCACCCTTCTATTGGGCCCGTTGCTAACTTACCAATCGTCAATGCTATCGTGTCCCCAGATGGTTTCACCAAATCGTGAGTTGGAGCAATGGATACGTAGTATCTGTCTTCACTCTTTCCCAGTGCTGTCCTTGCTGGAAACTCTTTGCCGGGACCGATCATTACTGGGCAGAAAGTAAGACCGTCCTTTCATCACGTATACAGGACTCAGCACGAAAAATTATGCGTGTAGGGTGACAACTTCCAAATTAACGTCACAAGTTACCTGACCGATGATACCATGCTCACCGGAACGACCATTGTCAGTGGTACACCACACGCCGTCATTGTACTGACGTTCAATATATGTGCAGCATTGGCACGGAATTTCGCAGCACAATCACAATCAGATGGATGGTTCAGCCTACGTGACTCAGTGTCCGATCGCGCCCGGAAATTCGTTCTTGTACGATTTCACCGCAGGACACCAGGTAGGCACGTTCTGGTACCACTCGCATTATGGAGCGCAATACTGCGACGGGCTTCGTGGGCCTCTTATCATATACGATCCTGATGACCCATATCTCTCGAGTTACGATGTTGATGATGGTGGGTCATTGCTATGTCTTGTTGGACTCGGACGAAGAGGTCTGACTCTTTTTCGAACAGAGTCAACTATCATCACCTTGATGGATTGGTGAGCCAACCAGCCACGATTGTCATCCTTCATCCTGAAAGGCATAGGTATCATGTACCTTCCCCTCAGGTGCATCGTCAAATCTTTCCCGCTTCAGTGTTGATAAATGGAGTTGGCTGTTACAACAATGATTGCGAGAATCCGCACGCGATCATCAACGTTCTGCCCAAGAAACGCTATCGTTTTCGGCTGCTGAACATGGCTTGCAAACCGAATTACGTGTTTTCGATCGATGGTCACAACCTGACGGTCATCGAAGTGGACGGAGACTACGTTGAGCCTTATACAGTTGATTCTATCCAGATCCATGCTGCGCAACGTTACTCCTTCATCCTCCATGCAGACCAAAGTGTCGACAACTACTGGATTCATGCGGTTCCAAACCAAGCCATCAATGCATCCACCCGGGCCATCCTGAGGTATACAAGCGCTCCTGCGCAACTACCGAGAGGTAAGCCCACGTCTAGCCAAAACCCTCTGAACGAGTCCATCCTGCGTCCACGTGCATCCCCACCGGCCCGCCTGCTCCAAGCCGAGCCCGACTTCAAGATCCACCTAGAAATGAGCAAGAACATGACCGACTTCAACTTTTTGATCAACGGCGCCCAGTACACCCCACCCAGCATTCCAATCTTATTGCAGATTCTGAGCGGCGCCGTGTCGCCGTGGCAGATCGAGCCTCAAGGGTCGGTGTACGTGCTCCCCAGGGATCAGCTCGTAGAGATCTCGTTTTCTCCCAAAGACTCGCCGGGGCGTCCGGTAGGTATACCTTTTTGACGCGTCGTCGATTCGAGCATGAACTGACAGCCATGATTAGCACCCTTTTCATCTGCACGGCGTACGTTGTCCTCTTACATGTACGGTCAGATCGTACCTTGCTGAAAAGGGATCACGATCGAACAGCATCAGTTTGCGGTCATCAAGAGCGCAGACAGCCAATACCGTAATTACGATAGACCCATCATGAGAGATACTGTGAGCACTGGGATGACCGAGGACGAAGTCGTCATCCGATTCATCACGGACAACTCTGGTCCATGGATGCTTCACTGGTGCGTGCCTCCCCCCCTCCATACGGGTCGCCTTGAACCCGGAGACGAACGGACGCATCTGACGCGACTTTTTTTGTTTTGTTGTTGTTGTTCCCAGTCACAACGAATGGCATCTTCATGCGTGAGTGGCGTTGATAGACGATTTGGATCGTGGCTGACTCGATCTCGTGGACTTGGTGGGGACAGCGGCATGTCGATCGTCTTTATCGAGGACGTCGAGGGCATTCGGGATAGCCTCCCGCAAGAAGGTGCGTGTCCTGTACTCCTTGTATAACGCGCGCGCGTGCGAGTTGACGTATCGTGATCGTGATCTCCTTTCACGCGTCTTTTTTCTTTTACAGATGCCTCGCGTGTGCTTCAATGTCCGTATCGTGGTCCACACCAGGACTTTCCCTTACCTCCTCCCAGTGAACCGGGGCCGTAGCCAGCTAACCCAGTCACTGGGCATGCATGCATGTTTCGTGTTTAGAAGGCCCATAGAAAGGATCTTTGACAGATCACACGCACCACACGCTACACGTACACCAACCTTGCACTCGGGATAATGCATACATCATAAAAAAAAGGCGGACTTAAACACATATTGACAACACAGTAGTACCCATGTACACACATACGAACCTCCCCGTCTGTACCACAAAGGTACATACGTTATACCAAAAAAAAAGGGCTTGAAACATAACATATTTCGACATAGCACCCATTCGAGCGACGAGCACATAGTAGGCCTTGAGAAAGAGAACAACTCTCCCCACACACCCTTTTTTGGGGGGGGTCTTTCACCGACCCCGATAACCAAACCCTTCAAAGTAACCCGAATCCCGCATAAAGGACGTCCAGCGCTCGTCCAACCGCGACTCTTGAGAGACTAACCCGAGCTCGGTCAACTCGGACGGTGGGCCCGTCGGTTGGGGTGGCTGTGTCTGCGGTTGCGGCTGCGACGATGGTCCCTGTCCTTGTCCCTGCGTTTGCGGTGGATAGGCAGTCGGCCGGTCATACGCGTGCGGATGATGCCCCGCATACCCATGCCCGTGTCCATGTCCATGCGCCTGGGACCCCGAATAGCCCGCTGGGGCCGAGCCGAATGCGCTCGCACCCGACGGCTGCTGCGCCCAAGCGCCATATGACGACGATGACGACGGCGCAGCCGTATGCCCAGGCCCAGGACGCTCCTGGCCCGTTGATTCTAGCGGGGACGGAAACGGATTGTGTTGAGGCGTGTACGCATAATGCGATCGTCGTGGCGGGCGCCACTGTGGCATCACTTGCGGGGGCATCCCTGGCCCTGCGCCCGCGCTCGCGTTTGCATACTCTCCACCCCGCGCCGAATAGCCCAGCGGATCGCGCTCAGGCGGCGCCCAGTGCTCGACAGAAGACGACGGCGACGAGGATGAGCCCTCGGGACGGTACAGTTGCGGGGCGGACGACTCTGGGAGACCGCCGCCCGGGTGCGGTAGGAGCACAGAAGGGGGACGCACACCCTCCACCGTGGCGCGCTTCGACTCGGGCAGGCGCCGCGTCGACACGAAGCGCGTTCGCCCAGCAAAGATGGCTAGTTCGTCGTCGTCGCACTCTTCCTTGACCGTCCATTGTTGTCCTAGTTGACCGGACGGCTTGTCGTTCAGAGAGGTCGCCAACGCGTTGTGTGCCTTTTCCCGGAGTTTGGTGAGGATTGGCTACAAGCATAGTCTCAGTGAGCGAAACGAGACCAAACGCTGGGCTGCAGTAGAACTTACGAGCGCTTTCGCCGCCCTACGACTATGACTTGCGACCTTTGTAAAGAGGACACATGCCGTATCGAGCTCCTTGATCGCGTTAGACGCCAGTGGAGAACGAGGTCCCCGAGTCACAATCGTGCCAAACACAATCTAGCCCAAAACCATATCAATCAGCAAATCACAAACACGCGCGCAACGAAACAAAATCCTCGAACCGCTGCCGAGAACCCATACGTCCATATTGACCAGAACCGCGCACAAAGCTCCGGAGATATCGCATACTGCGCTCCAATCGTCCGCAGAATTGTCGAGGACGACCGGTAGGTGACCAGGAACGATGGCGCATACTGACTCTTGAGCGGATTGACGGGGTTCTCGATGATGGCCTGCGCAAAGAAGCTTCGATGCAAATAAAGCAAGACTGTGGTGCGATCGTGTGACTGCTTGTCCAGGGCAGTAAAATAACGCGACGTACTGACTTCTCGTGCGTGGGCCATGACGAAACGACTCATGGATTCGGGAGGCGGCAAGTCGTCCCCGGCCAGGGTGGGCACAGGCGCAGTGACCGACGAAGCAACATTTGCCGCGTGTTCAGGTATGGGGAACTCGCGCACTTTACGATCAAGTTCCATAATCGTCGCATAGCTTGGTATTTCAGCAGTCAAGGTGCGTGCAGCAACCTCGGCTACGCATTCGCACGCAAAGCGATAATTCCACGACTCGACTGCAGACGTAAATTTTGGATAAAAAGAGAAAAACAGGTGAGTTGATGACAAATAACACACATGACCACGCACATTTAGAATGCAAGTCATTCTCCGTTTTCTCGCTGTCGTTCCCACTCTCTGGAAATCGGCAATCAATATAAGCGAGGGAGAAACTTGGTGGTCTGCCTGTATTAAGACTCTTTAGGTAGAAAAGCCAAGGGGTCAGCCGAAAGCGCTATGAAACCCTATGACCTATACCTACATGCCACGCATCTGCAACGAAGAGATCCCAAAAGAGAATACGGCGTCGTCGCACAATTTTGTCAGGCAAGCCCCATCGTGTACTATCCCGATCTAACCCCACAGGTAAGGTCCTGCCAACTTCTTTTAATCTCGATGGAATAATACTCACGGAGACCAACCTGGAAAAAAACGGAAACGAGTAGGCATGAATACAACAGGGACGGCTCTCAGGAAGATAAGACACACGGTTTGGGAAAGATGCGCGGCGAGAACAATCAGCGACCATGTGGTCTCCATGCTGGTTTCCTTTGCTGACAATTCATTTCCACTCATGGCATTGTAAATACTGAGCATATGAAGTGCTTGAATGGTGACCAAGGACGGCTTTTCCAGCACGGGCTGCAAACAAATGGCCGCCCGTGCTATCTGATGATAGTGCTCCGCCTCTGCATTCGCTGGATCCTGCGTGAGATCGACGAGCGCACCCACTGCAAAAACGAGGAAGAGCAACGCAAGCTCATGAGCGCTTTTATTGTCATCCGTTGCCTTGGGAGGTCCATTCGAGTAGTATATCGGAAGAAGTTCATCCATGATCTGGTCCTTGGACACACCGTGGAACAGCCAACCAGCCTGTCCACAGTAGGTTTGAGTTAGGTAACTAGCGCGTTCCCAGTTCGGCAAGTGCCTTTCGATTAATTCACGGACGGCGTCAGTTGGACCCATCGGGGTAAAGGGAAAGGCCTGCGAAAACATGCGAAGATCCTGAGGCAACGGAGTACTCTCCGATTCCCTGGCCGAATCAGGCGTCGAAGAGTCCGTCGTCCCGTTTGGCTGGGCCATGTTGTCCGCCTTGTTTTGATCACGAGAGATGAGCGTGGACGTCCAAACCTTAAAAAAAAGGACGGGGACTTACCATCAAGAGACACTGACATAAAGCGGGGGAACCAGGTTAAAATAAACACGGAAAACGTTTTGCATGAAAGCATAAGGGACACCCACCTCGGATCCACCGGTAGGTCCAAAGAAGCGTGATATACCGTGGTCGGTGATTGAGAGCGTGCCAAAAGTGTCGAGTACCTCTGGAGGGTGGCTCAAAGTCCCGGACTCGTCGGGTGACGTTGATGACTCGTCGTCCTTGTGATTGACTGCCAAAAGATCTTCGCGAAGGAGAGGGTGAGGTTCCGTCGAGTGTTGCGCTTGGAGTTCGCCCAAGGCGTCCTCGAGTTGCCGGATCCGTTCGCTCATTTTAGATATCCGGCGATGAAGGTGTTCGGTGGCCGCGAGAACGAACCTGGGTACGAGGGGCGCTTAAGAAGGAGATTGCCGGTAAAAAAAGTAACATTGTCTTACCGGGTTCCTTGGCCAGTGGACAAGCTGCCTGTTGACAACCCCTCCGATGATGCAAGTGGCACGCCTCTGATAACGAAACAACGCACCATTTGGACACAACGCGGCGCAACCCCGCCTCTGCAAAAAGACAGATGAGCCGGCATCAAGACCGAGAAGGAGAGAAGTACCTGGCATGATTGGCAGGGGATTTGCTTGTCACACTTTATCTTGAGCCTTTGCGAGGGGTGGCATTAGGTCAGAATGGGTGGAAAAGGCTAGTGTATAACACGCGCGGTGATCGCACCTCCTACACTCAGCACACGAGATCTGGCCGTTATTCCTCTTCTGTTCTATTTCGCGTGCGTGGCCCCCATCAAATCGATACTCCTCAATCTCTCTGCGACTCGCTTTGCGCTTCAGCTTGCCCTTGGATGGTTCTGGAGGCATTGAAAGGAGCAGGAAGGGTGGAAGGTGCCACTGAATATGTCAAACAGAAATGCGCGGTGCCTGCCTGGGAGAAAAGCTAAATGTGCCGCGCGGTGGCGCGAAAATCCATGGCAACTCGATTGTCGGCGACATGTCCCCACTAAGGTAGGATCGACTAAAAAAAATCTAGGAAAAAAGAGAAAAAGGAAAGAAAATAATCTGGTATCGGGCCATCTGCTTCAGCTGTCAACACGCCAACTTTTGCACCCCCGAGCAATCTCTGAGTTCACTCTCTGAGATTCAGACCGTGTGACAAATTTCATACCCAGCGGCACCGTCTATACCCCTCCTCGTCTCATGTTCCCTCAAGCGATGTACCACAGAGACAATGGGTCCTGATTGAATTGAATGTGATCCATATCAGCTCTTTCACCCTGAAGGGGGAAAAAGGAAAAAAAAAAGGCTGTGGCGTCTGTCAGCACGAGCGGCAGAAAGTTCAGACCTTGGTACCTGGTTTCGAGGTCCTGGAGGTCAGGCTTTGGAATGGCAAAAGGGTTGGCCCTAGCACAGGGAAGCATCGGACTTCATCGGCTTGCTCCGTTCCAAAGGGCTGCGACCCAAATATGAGTCATTATTGCCACCGCGGCCGCCTGAAGATTCATTCATTGACCACAAGAATGAATGTCCAATGCAAATCGGCTGTTCTAGTTGTACCATACGAAACAAGGAGCGTGCGATGTTCGATTTTTGATGTTCGATGTCTACTTCCATCCATTGAATGTCTGGCCCAATCGCGTGTCCTGTTCGAAACAGGTCTTTTGGACTGGCAGCTCCAAACATAGCTTGACGTCAGAACTGCGCAGAAAGCTCTTGACAGAAAATCACCACGATCTCGCATGAACCACAATAACGCTCACTATCGTCACGTCTAGAAGAAGCGGTGTCTATCAAATGATATCAGCGACCAGCGAACCAGAAAGTCCAGAAGAATTCCAGCACCACATGTAATGAACTCCGCACAGATCCCCGGCGTAGCGACCGTTGCGTGACAAGTGAAAAGGCGCTAGAAGTCAGTAAGAGAACTTTGAAAGAAAGAAGTAGCCATCGTGTGGGACAGGAGAGAGGCGTAAAGAACCTTTATCATCGGTGACCGTTGCAGTATTAGAGTACCATAATTTCCGCGGCATGAGGATACGGATACAATGACGGGAGAACCTACTATCAGGCTGATATAGTATGTCATTGATAACTGGGTCACTTGAATTCTACCCCACCCGGGGAAGTGACATCACTGCAAGAGCATCTTGAATGAAATGGCGTAAACAGCGCAGTAAACATACCCATCGCACCACCTTCTCGTGTGTGGGGAGAGATTCGAGAAGACATTCTCTGCCGGATATGGGCACAATAGTATGCAAGCAACGTCCACGATCCCAACTGTTGTGCCACATTTCACAACAAACAAAGCGGAGAGATATTTTGACATCAAAAGGAAATGTGGACAGACAAGTCGTTGGTTCGTCCTCACCCCCAAACAGTTTACCTTGTTCGCACCAAACTCGCATCGCAATGTCGCGCATTCCAGACGTCGTGCAAGCACCTGGTATTGATCGCCGGATATCGCATCGGCTGCATCGTATTCCATGCGGCAGATGCTATGCAGTAATTGAATACGACCGAGGAACAGACTGGAGTGTTGTCAGCAAGCTGGCGAACGAGCACTGGGAGGCGTGCCCGGGCAAGCCACATGCGTATGCGTGGCCGGCTCGCATGGCACGTACACCCACTTCCCCGCCCGACACAGCAGCGATCGCGTTACCTCCACCACTTGCTTCGAAGCAGCGTAGTGGTCTAACCGCAGAATCCATTGGCTCCTCGAGCAGCACTTGGTTCTCGCCCGGGTGTGAGAGGAAGCGGAGGACCTTGGAGCAACGCAAGCTGGAGCTTGAGCAAGACGAGTACACAAAAAACGTGACGACCAAGAGCGTTGTTTGCGGAGGATGCCACAAGGAAATCAGCCTGGATAAGAGGTCAAAGTACTACCCTGGCCTATGGCTCAAGCATAGAGGCAAATGCCCGGGGATCGAGAAGGTTGAGGTCAGTACAGTTGAGTTGGAAGAGTGGGAGGTATACTAACCCCTTTGAAGCGCACCAAAGTCAAGGCCCCGCAAACGCTGAATGGCACACGACAAGTGCCCCACGTCGTCATTCCAGCTTTTGGGGGGAATGGTCGTGGAGATGGGCGGCAGGTCGGTTCTGCAGAGCGCTACGAGAGTTATAGTGAAGCAACCACGCAGCAGTTGGTGCGCCACTATGACTCTGAGAACCCGTCCAGCGAAGACGAAGAAGGGGATTTGCTGCTCCAACATGAGCCATTTCCGAGTGAGTCACTCGTGCTTCACGAGTCTACTCCGCACTGAAAAGGGATCAAAACGCGTGCCTTACCGGGCGCAAATACAGCATTGAATGGCGATTTTTACCGAACGCAACGGTATTATAATCCATCAGAATGGGCGTACCGGTACGCTACAAAGGATGAAATTACTACCAACCTCTTTCGCGGTCAGGATGAACCATACGTACATCTAGGTGAACGCCCTTTTACCCACCTCCGCCTGCAGACTGGAGGTCAATGTGGGGTCATTAAAAGCCGGTTCGACCAAGCGGTTTCACATCCGGAGAACTTCGGGTCAAGCAAGACGCTCAGTGAGCCGGGTAAAACGGAGGTGCCTCACACACAGTCTTGGCACTAACCTGAGGGAGAAGTCGGAAAATATGCGGAGGAGAGGAGAGTCATTCTGTCTCCATTCAAGTTTCGGTTCATCTCATCACGTCTCATTTTTTTTTTCCTTGAATACATTGGCATTGCAAATTATCTAATTCGTAACTCCCCTCCCCCCCGAACTTGTCTGCGTGTTTTGTGACCACCCTTTTTTTTTTCATTCCAATGGCATTGCGCCACATTCACCGAGTGACGATTTGAGGCCTCGAGGCTGCACGCATACACGAGGTTCTTGGGGGTGGTGGAAGGGCTCACTGCCTGCACTGATCTGTAGACCCTTCTCACTCCATAACATGTCTGAACAACCATATTTCGAGTCCGTCCGTGTAAGCGACACTCCTTTCTTTTCCCAGAACCAACGTTCAGAAAATCGACCCTAGTCGTTCGCCAACGTGCCCATCTTCGAACACGGAGTGGATACCGCGTCTTTTCTGGAAGCCTCGGACGGGCTTTTGAAGTTGTTCGGTACGTCCACCCATTACGTCCCCAACCTCTGAATGTTCCCTGATTTAGCCTTGCCCGCAGATTTACTTGGGTCTGGTGTCTTCGGATTTGTCCAGGCAGACATTAAGGGGAACATTGAGGAACGTCGACGGTTTTCCATTCACACCTTTTTTTGTTCTTTCCGGAAAGAAGCTTATACGATTGGTCCGTGCAGGGTGTTCGCGCGCGCTATCGGGATGCTTCGCAGAGTTCGACGACGCTCGAGAATCTCGTCAGAAGCGAAATGTCAGAAGGCGTTCGTAATGGAACCGCCTGTCTGGTGCGTCTAACTCGGTGAGCGACACGCCCTGTCTCAGTCTAGCACACGACTCACCAAGTCGGAACGAATCGACTTCCGAATTTCGCTCGATTGAATGGTCGAATAATACATCATTTTCCAGTGGATTCATGTTTCTATGCAAGGCGTTGCAACACATGCAACAGGAACCGTCCATTGAATTGCACGTGTGCTTTAAGCGCTCGTACGACGAGGTGCTCAGACATCACCACACGTTTATCGTGCGTTCGTTGGCCATCGTACGTTGTTTATTCTATTACTTTGCGCTGGTCCATAGGCTCACTGGATGGTTTCCACCGGTTCAGGTCGCTGTGAGGGCGGTTCCTTACCGCCGAGATTTCATTGCACGTATCTCACAAGGAGGAGACAAGGAGAAATTCGGTGTCGAGCTCGCCAAGTGGCTGGATGGGCTCGACACCATCGTCAACCGCCTCAAGGTTTTCTTGGAGGAAGGAGGATATGGTAGGGTCTAACAACTAATGGAGAATCCCGATAATAGAATAGAATTCTGTCGTAGGGATAATGTAGAAGCTGCCATTGTTTCCGTGTGGGGAGGATGTAAGTAAATGTGCCACCGACGCCATAGGAGGCGGCGGCAAATTAAGAGTCCGCGGACAGCGCCGAAGTTATTTGTTTACCTCCGCTCCACAAGGTCGCAAATGAAGTGATGCTCGTGGAGTACTTGGTGGAGGCTATCGGTCTCTGGTTACCTCGATGGGGAGGGTCAGATGACGTGTTGATAGTGATCATTATGGTTAAATAGATCATATAATGCTTAACTGAGACATGATGTCGAATCCTTGCACGGTGATGTTGCTTCCGCGTTGGGGTAATACAATATGTCTCGTCTTGTTGAATTGAGAGCGGGCATTGGGCACCATTCATGTATCATAGGTTGAACAATATCATGCAGGTATGGGCGCAAAGAGTATCCGGAATATGGTCCAAGGTTTCCAAAAGGATATCTGAAAATATAAAAATATAAAAAGGGTGTGACTGATTAGGGACGTTATCGCGATCGACGGGTGCATGGCGACGGCGCAACACGTACATGGTGCCTCAGAGGAGATTGGGCTCTGAACCGACGGGAGTAGTTTTTACTCTGCGATTTAAAACCTAATTCTGCGGGGAAGCCACGGGGGCCCCACTTGACGGTGAACTTGGAAAGTGTACTATTAAAACATATGAATGAGAACGGGGGAATAATCTGTCCCTCGTTGCGGGTGGAACCGCATAGAGGGTGGGCGAGGCTTGACCATATGAGACCATGTGTATTCCTCAGCAATGTCAACGGCGATCAAGAGAATACGACATGGAGAATTCAAAAAAAAAAAAGGGTGTTCGCACGGGATTACAAAAAAAAAAAAAGGAAAGGAAAATAAAAACAAAAAAAGGAAAACAAGTGAACAGACCCGAATGAACACGAACGAGTTTGAGTGAGATGTCAATATTGTCAGGGCCTGTGATGGATTCAATTTCAAGGGGCGACCAAAATAGGTGTGGCTTGACGATTTACACGGATGCAATGTCATGTCGTGCGAGATATGTCACGGCGAGGTCCGCACAGGAAAGGGTGACTGGCGGTGAAACACGAGAGATTCATAGGAGTGCGATATTCACACCACGCGGAGGCGATTCCGGGCCACCACGACATGAAGGGAGCAACGATAGAGATCCGTCTTAGACCCGAGGGTAGGTGTATGTAAAAGAAGATGGATAGAGATGGAAGGTGGCTAGCTAGGACGGCCAGCACGCCAAAATTGCACTGCTAGGAGCGATCAAATCATGACCGAAAGCATCGCATAATGATAAAGACAGGGAGAAATGAAAACCTGGCGATGCTCTCACAGAACAGCCGATTTGATGTCACATTTCTGGAAATGCATAGGACTGACAGTGAGTAAGCTCGTCACTGACTGCAAAGAGTCGACCCTTCCAAAAGTTTGACCTGCCATGTGTATCGAGGACGTTCCTGGCGAGATAATTAACGCGACATGTTATGCGGAGATTGAAAATGTCCGTGCGAATTAAGCTTTGGTTATGTTCTCGAAATCCCGGATCTGTGACATATTTTTCTCTTGTTTCTGTAAATACGCTTTGGACCCGAACTAGCTTACTCACATATTAAACCCCTTCTCTCTCTCTCTCGCCGCAATCATTCCTCTTTTTTTTTTTTTTTTTCTTGATGGACCTCGACCCCCACCCGTACGCACCCTCCCCGCTCTCCCCGCTGATCTCACCACTTTCTCTACCTGCAGCGTCGCCATGTCCTCGGCATCTCCCTCACTGTCCGCCCCCTCGTACGCATCCCCCTTTGATCCGTCTCCACGCGCACTCACCATCTTATTAGCAATCCCCGCAAGCGCAAGTCCCCCCCTCCCCGAGATCTCACACCGGACCCCGACGCCAAGGGTTCTAGACCCCCTCCCATAGCGCCCAAAGGCGAGTATGAAACGGGGCGCGTCATATGTGAGGTCTGCGGCGAAGGCGTCTCCTTCCGTGATGAGGCCACCGGCGGTTTCACCCTCAAACACTGGGACGCCCATCGCCAGCAGTGGTATGTCCTTTCCATCTCCCTTGACATCTATCGTCCATCAACCCATCAGTCACTCCAGCGCCAACACCACTCAGTCTGTTCCGGAGCCAGTAATCTATACCCCAGAGAGCACAGCCGAGGCCCTCGCGAACCCTCCTCCAAAACGGCGCCGCGCTAAGCGGACTGAAGAAGAGCGTATTGATTATTTGCGCGCGGACCCCTACGTCGCCCAATTCGAGGCCTATCGTGTCCTCTGTGCTTCCTGTGATAAGTGGATTCGCTTGCGCCCTAATTCCACTTATTGCTCCATTCCATGGGACGCCCATCGCAAGAGTTGCTTATCAAAGAAAATGTAAGCACATCGGCGGTTTTTCCGGCTGTCACCGAACTTCACATTGTTTTACAGAAACACCAAGAACAGCTACGGTCTCGAAGAGCGAAATTCTCTCCTTTCCAAGGACCCTGATGTCCGCAAATTCGACGCCGAGCGCGTCCTCTGTAACATTTGCGATCAGTGGCTTCCTGTCAGTCCAGAAAATCATATGCAAGCCGTGCAAAAGTGGTTGCAACACCGCTCGGTTTGCCAAAAATCCATCGGTCAACCCGCCGCATCACCCAACCAACCAGAGCCTTCTTCGAGTTCCAGGTTCGTCTTTTACCGTCTTCCTTTGTTTGTATCCTAGTTTTGATTTTGAGCAGACCTCTTCCCGATGATCCACGCTCCCGGTCCGCCGATCCCAGTGATTTCGGTGCCATCCACGCAGGAGGCTCGCGACATATTTCACAACCAAACGTGGATCCGCCTTCAGCAATCCCCAAGTCTGGTGGAACCCCAGGCTCACCCTCGTCCTCTTTCAAGGACCTCACCCCGACTAACTTCCCTCCAGCTCACGAGTCTCGCCGGCGAAACGCTGAACAACGAGCCGCTACCCTCAGGGCAGACGCGCTCGTAGGGGAGGTCGAACCAAACAGAGTATTTTGTACTCTTTGCAAAAAATGGGTACAGCTCAGGCAGGACAGTTCCTACTGTGCATACCCGTGGTTGCAGCATCGTGGAAAATGTTTAGCCAGGCAGTGGGTCACCTCTTTTGATCCGTGCCCTTTTATCTTTTTCACACGTGTATTCTCTCCGTCCTTTTCGTGTGTTTTAGTGAGAGACGCGCACAAAAGGCGGCTCAAGCGGCTGATATGAGGGCCGAGGGTGGTCAACCTGCTTTAGAGGACAGTCTCACCGACGACGACACCTCCACCGAGGACGAGTTGGACTCTGATGATGGACCAGTTGATGGACCTGAATCCAACGAGAGACGTGGAGTGAAAGTTCTAGCACCGACAGATCCTCGGCTTTCCCCAGTATCTGCGAAGAAGCACCGGTTGGTCGATACCCCCGACAACCGACTCGGTCCTCCGTGGCCGGCGGCATCTTCTGATCCCACAACGGTCGGTGCTCGGAAAACACAGCTTGCCCGTGCGATTCGTCCCAAAGGCAAACACGAAACAGACGGCGTTGCCTCAGTAGAACCGGGGACCTCGGCAAACAAGTTAACCCGAAGACTGATCTTGGGTTTAGCGGATCTAGACTCGGCGCCTGGCCGGTACGTGATTTTAGCCATTCCCTTTTTTTTTTCTCCACTTGGCCCTGTTCCTGTTCTTTTTCTTCGGTGGTTTATTTTTTGTCTTATCATCTTCTGATTCTGATCTATTTTCCAGCATGAATTTCATATTCTCATCTATTGCATATCTCTTCATGGCTACTTACGAACCGACTGACGATGTGACGATATCCTCATTACTGACGTACCTCAACGCCGCTATGCCGCCGGACAAGCACGAAGATTTTGACACGGCGGAAGTTGCCAAAGCTGCCGCCGCCCTCTCGGACAAGGGCGATATCATTTTCGAAGGTGATACATTGCGCCTTCCAAACTGACTGATGCGTTGCCTTTTTTTTATTGGCGTTTACTTAAATTGCTTGCGGCGCGTTCGTTTTTCGTTTTGCTATCTTGCCGCCCATCCCCATCTCACCCAAACCACGTCAATTGTATTATATCGTGTGTTTCTCGTCTTTTTTTCTTGATATCTTGGACGCTCCTGCTATGGCTGGACGCTGTGCTTAAAGCCGGCCTCGATTGTCGACTGCATCACTGATAACTGATACCTTCTTGGACTCCTCGCTTTCGTGTCGTATATCACACCCCTCCCGCTGTGCTCTGTATATCCCCCACCAGCATCCTCCGCGCACACCCACACACAACGTTTTGCCTTGTTTTTTTTTGTTGCTCGAGCAACGGCTTGTATAACCTATCCGTCTATACCAATCCACGTCTGTATCAATGTCAAACGTTTCTTTTCTCTCTTGTTTGGGTGAACTGCGGGTTGAATACAATGACATGCTCATGGTACAACATGCGTATGTCACACATGCGACAGTAAAGAAAGGAAACGACCTCGAACGATACAGAGTCCATCGAAGTAAGAGCGATGCGTGATACGTGGCGATGTCGATGTCGAAATGGGAGCTCAGCGACGTCTTGGCGCCCTCTTCTTGTTGCCTGTTACAGCGCCCGAGGCCTGCCAGGAGCGACAGATTCAGACATGGAGGTACGTGGTCAAGACAAGAACAACCCTGCGCAAGAGAAAAAAAAAACGAAATCGGACCTGGTCACTCGCAACGTCGAGATGGTCCACCCCGACTCCCTTGACGTTCTTCTACGACAAAAGGCGAGGAGCCAGTCAGAAAACGAGACGAAAACGATGGCCAAGATAGAGGGGTCGTACCACTCGCCGCGTGGGACGCAACGTTTCGCCGTCTTCGACATCGTCGGTAAACAGGACCCGTTTCCCCGTCGTCGTGGACACTGATATGGGCGCTAGGAACTCGTCGTCAAAGTCTGCGATGTCGTCGGTGTCTCCTCGGCAGAGTTTGGCAAATGTGGCATGATGACCAGTTCCCGTTGATCGACTGCTCGGAGGAGGATTCACAGAGGACACGTCCGCAGTAGTAGCAAACGTTTTTGCGGTGGTCGAGGGCTCGTGTCCAGCGCCGCGGGTTTGCGGCTGATGATCGGACGATGGGCCTTGCAGTTTTGTGGCATGGACGGCCATCGAGTTACTTTGTTCGTCAGTCCCTTTTGCGGAAGCCGACCCTGTCTTGTTTTTCTGCATATTCGGGTCAGCGAGAACGCCGAACCGGGCTTCGGCCCCACCTCATCGTAGATCCGGGATAGGAAGCCTTCCAGTTGTGCGATCCTTGCCTCGTGTTGTTTAATAAGGTTGTCACGCTGCAAACAAATGAAGGTTGCTCCATTCGCGATAGCTTGCAACATACCCATTTGATTTCGTTGGTCTTCTCTACCATCTCACCGTCGTGCACTTCTCGGGTCTTTTGTGTCAACACGGCAACCAATTTCTTTTCGGCGTCGTTCTATGAGGGTGCTGCCGTCATCGTACAACAACGGGAGAAATGGAATTCGGTTCACCAAGTCATTGTTCTCGTATCGGCGAGAAATAGACATAGCTCGGTCTGCTAATCTCTTTACGGTTTCTTCTAACTCAGCTATGCGTACCTTCAGGGTTGCCACTTCTTGCTCGCGTTCCGGGGCTTCGGCCGCAGCGAGTCGCTTAGCTAGTTCCTGTGTATGACGGTCCTTCTGAGCAAGTTCCGTATGGAATGTCTGGATCTTAATGTTCGCCTCTTGCACCTGGCCAAATGCCTCATTCTTGCTCAATTTTTCTGCATCTAGCAAGGCTTGGAACGTGCCCTCCTTGCGGGACAACTCGATTTGAAGGCCTTGCAACAATCCGACCTTATTCTCGATCACCCGGTCTGCACTGTCAAGTCTGGCCTTTAATACTTCGTTCTGTTCTTGAAGATGTTTTATCTCGTGTTTGGATTCACTCGCCGCTTCCTTGAATAGAAGGTTAATATAACCAATGATCTCTGGGAGGTGGACACCAACGGTTGCTTGACGTTCCGCCGCATGAAGACGCTCCTGTCCAAACGTTGTTTCAACAACTTTTGGGCAGAATAATGGGATGGTTACCTGCAGTTCGCCGATGGATTCCTTGGATGCAGCCAACGTCACGTACTGATCGTCAACTCGTTCCTGAAGGACCTACGAATGCAGTGGCAGATAAAATGCTGGAGCGCGAATAGACAATTCATACCTTCAAGGAGACCTGACATTCGGCGTACCTGAGTAAGCTGAGCAAATGCAAGTACTCCGACAAGATTGGCCCTTACTTTTCGCGATACATTTCTGCTTCACGCTTGGCGTCATCAAGCGATTTCAACTTGTCGATAAGCACATTCCGCTCTAGCAATGATGCTTTCGAGTCAGAAGAGAGTCTCGTCTCGGAGGCTTGCACTTCGGCGAGTTGGCGTTCAATTGATTGCAGTTTTTCCTTGCCTTCATCACGCTCTGAAAGTAGCCACGATACTTGTTGTATGAAATTCTTTTCCAAGTCCTTCGCAGAATCGAGCCGGCCCTGCAACTCATGATTATGATTCAGAGCCTGGCCCAGATTTTCCTCTGCCGTTCGAACCCTAATTAGAGTTTAGAGACATATCACGGAGGAATGATGAGGTTACCGCGCTTCGAGCGCCTTCACGTTTCCTTCTTGGAAGTCGATCGTATGGCGAAGGGTACGAAGTTTTGCGCCCTGTTCTTCGTGGAACTCATCACGCGCAGTCATTCTTAGCGATGACGGTCAACCCGTGATATCCGAGGCGGTGGAATGGAAGGGCTTACTCTTCTTTCATTGAGGTTATCACGGACTGCGCTTCCTGCAATCTAACCATGTTTAAATTTAGCGATGAATCGTCGGTTGAGGGTATGGTACAGTCTACCTTGTCTGTGCTTGTGTCAATTGCTCTTCCATTTCATACGCCTTTATCGTAACTTGCATCGACTCCCTCTTTTGCTCCTGCAACTGCCGCGTGATTTCCGCAACTTGTTTGGCTTCTCGATCACCGTCAGCATCCTGCTGGTGCGATAATGACTCGGTCATACCCGACTCTGCGATGGTTGATTCAGATCGCTTCTTATACGCTGTAATCGACACTTCCAATTCCGAGATCCGAGCTTGCGCTTCTGCTAACTCAGTGCCCATAGTTTGCAACTCGTCACGAAGCAGGTCTGCCACCTGTTGGGCTGCGAAAACGACTGTTGGTGTAACTTGCCCCTGACTAACCACTGACCTACTCTTCAAAAGCTCGGAATGCAGTTCATGAACCGTCTCTCTAGTTTCAGCGCTAAAGATGAACCGACCCTCGTCATCGAACATGGATTCAAGCTCTGGCAAAGATTCCAGTGCTCGGGACGGTAAAGGAATGGGTGACGAACCTCGAAGACGGACCTGCAAGCCATCTCGCAAAGCTACCCAACCCTCCATTGTCGCTTTCGCCTCTGATATAATCTGTGATGACGACTCCGATGAAAGTCTAAAACTGTCAAACTCGGCTTTAAGCACAGAGTAGCTGTTCGGGTACTTCAGTCAGAAAACGGCGAGGAGACGACCGCCACTTCACTTTTTTGTAAGTCTACCAAGCGCATCTCGGAGTTTGTCAATTGTCTGCTTATGTGCTGCTTCCATACGAGAAAGGTCCGCCAGTCGCGATTCCAAATCCGCTATATACTCACGCTGTACGTCCAGGTAAAAGTCGTCAAAATTAGGGATCGAACTATGTACACACCTGTGTAATGTTCTCTTTCTCGAACTGGCGGAGCCTGGCCATCGCGGAACCAACGTACTGTTCTACTATTTCATCCACAGAAGAGTCTGACACAGGTTCCTGTTTGATCGCCTTGACAAATCCCTTGGGATGATCTCTTGAAGACGAAATAGACGTCGCGAACGCGCGCGAGTTCAAACTTATTTCTGCGTATATGCGTCCGGAATCATCATTCAGGTATGCATGTTAGTATCTAGGCGCATATACAAACCTATTGGCTCCTCCTTGAGCCGAGAGGATGTTCCCTGGGTGATAGATCCGTTCGAAAACGCGCAAAAATAGAGAAGAGAACGATAAATCGACATACCGTCGCTGAGATAGGCGGTTTGCCATCAATAATTTCTGGTGTATGGCGCAAGTAAGCTGAACTCCCGGGAGCGTGCGTCTCGGTGTGGCGTGATGAAAACGACTGTGAGAAAGTGCCATCGAACCCTATTTTTGAAGTATTCTCAAAAATTGCGTTTTGAATCAGGTCGAGACTTGATCTTTTGAGTGGGTTACTGAAAATTGTGCCCGAGGCTTGGCTCGCGTCGTTTTTCTGGGAATGTGGTGCAAAGTTGTATCGGAACACTGGTGTCGATTGTTCAGATGCCGAGTTCTTGTTATTATTGGGAGTTAAGCGCCGCTCGCTGGAAGCAGGCTTGAACATGATCGCTCCTTGAAGCTTGAAGCTTGATGGCTTGTGGCAAGTTATCAACGACACACGTCGACGCGTTATAGTGCACGTGACCCACGTGACTTGAAGTGATCACGCGTCTCGACTCTCTTTGCGAGGTAGCCCTCCAGAGTGAAAAACAACGTTCCATACCGACAGTAATTAGGACGTGTTTAATCGAGACATACATATATCATCCTTTTTGTTCTTAACCCTTCCAAATCGCCACTCTGTTCAAGTTCTCCAAAGTTCTCCTAACCCCTTTATCGTGCGGACGTGTTCAGCACCGATATCGGCGGATACGGCCCCAACACGTCCGAAGCGTCCGAGGCAATGAGTTGACGCGACTGACTGTCGTCAAAGCGGGAATAAGCTGGGGGCGGTTCCGCCTGTTCCACGACATCGACATCAATGCCCAAGCCGACAATGGGCGCATTGGGTTCGACCGGTGGGTTCCTCCCAGAAGGAGCCCCTGGTGACGGTACACCCGTCAACGAGGGTGCTTCGACCAAGGGATCGGGATTGCCAGACTGCACGGGCGTTCCTTCCTCAGCCGTCGCAGTCGATGAGATCAGTGGCGTGCGTCCTGTGCGTTCACTATGATTCTCTTGAGTAATAGCAGGATGGGAATCTCCAGGGGGGTACGATGGTGGGTCAGGAAAAGAGGGAGGGGTGCCCAGATATGATGACGGGTACAACACTTCCATGATGCTGTTTGTTGAAGGGAGCGAACGGCGAGCATGCCTTCGTGGGCGGGATCTCTGTGGGGTGCGCGTGTCCTGTGCTTCAGCAACGATGGTGTCCTGTCAATTAGACAAGATGAGAGTCGGGATACGAGGGGAGCGATCTGATATATACCGAGCGACTGATGCAGAGAGCACAAGTACAACCCATGACACAGACCGTTTCTGCCATAGCGACAGCCCAGTGTTGTTCTGCGATGGGATCGTACATTCGTTCGAGATCGTCGATGTCCACTGGCAATGCGTCAGCCTATATTGAAAGTGGTCAAAGGGGGGCGGCAGTGCACTCCGGGTATACTTGAGACTCAGGCTGAGACAGAACCAGTGTTACCCATGCTCTTGCGATATAAAGAAGAGCGATCGATCGATCAAGCTTGACCAAAAAGCTGGGGAGGCAGAGGTCATTTGAGATTGAGGATTACTGAGTGGGTAATATGTGTAACGGAGAGTCATTGAAAGAATGTATCCGAGCCTTGTTACTCGTACAGGTTGAGACCTTCCGAGACGGAGTCGACATAACTTAGAGTACCCAAACAAGTTGAAACAAAACCTCTCATTTTTAGCGCTCAATCTTTCCAAGCATCATCCCACCCAAGCCCTGAAAAATCCCATTTGCCAGGCTCATCCCCATGACTCACCCAGCCAAGTGTATCCATCACTACACCCGCCGCCCTCACGAACAGCGTCCCATCCAGCTCCGAAATCCCAGGCAACGTCTCCCTCTGCTCCGCCTCGTCGACAAAACACCCAGCAAGGCCATCGCGGGCTTTCTCGTGCCCGTAATGCTGCGCAGCATAGTACAGCGCCCTGATCGCCTTGATCGTATGGGCATCCGGTGCGTGAACGACAGACGTACAGATGGTCAACCACGGGTTATATATTTCGTTCGGGTCCCCAATGGCGCCAGCATTGGGCTCGAGTTTCTCTGTCGACCCTCCGGGAGGACGCGGCGCGGCCGTGTATGACATCACAAGTTCCGCATCGATCTTCGGACGACCGCGGGCGAGTACATACATCACCATCACAGACAAGAACGCGCTGAGCAGCTTGACCTTGGAAGCATCGTTGGGAACGATCCTCAGCAGGGACGGCAAAAAGAGCGTCGCGTTCAGTGTATGCATCAGAACGAAGTCCAGCCGCGGCTTGTGGCCGCGCTTGCTCGTGCCACAGAGGAAGAGCGCGGTCACCCAGATCAGTTCCTCGACTTTGGCGTCCAGGCTTGATGCTTGGCTTTTGGATGACCTGAACTCCCTACTCCACCAGGTGGCGCATAGTTTCCTGATCTCTTCTGGGCGGCCATCCTTCAGCGTATCTCTCAGATACTGCATCACGGTTTTGTCAGGGTCGTATGGGACGGGCTTTAAAGCATCGGTGTCGTAGAGTGCACGCAGGACATGAAGGAGAGGCTTCCCCCCTTTATCCTCATCTTCAGTGGACGTGGTTGATGCGTCTTCGGCTGTACCAGGCGCCGTAGAGTCCAGTACATCGGACACCAATGGAGAATGCACCGCAGCCTGGGCCAGTCCTAGGGGGCATGATGAGGCTTGATTTCACAATACAGAGGGACAGACGGACCTTGCGCCACCATGGCATCACTGCCAAACTCGGCGCCATACTAGTGTCTTTAATCAAGCCGTCGGCATTTGCATATATCAAAACAAACGTACCCCAGTCTGGATCAATGGATGATACCTAGCAGTCAGCAAAATTCAGGAGCCAAGTCGCGAAGATGACGAAATCGAGCGACTCACACCCCACTCATGAACCTCGCCAGCATGTGGACGCCCTCAATGTTGACCTTGGGGCTGAACACATAGCGCTCTATCGTCTCCGACGACCCCGCCTCTTTGATCCGTTCCGTAAAGAACATCAAAAAGGCGTGGTAGTACCTGACCACCCGACTGACTTCAATCCAGGAACCGCCATACACCGCCCGCACATACATACCTCGCCTCCCCAAGATAATTTGTAAAATTGTCAGGGGTTATCTTGACCCATCCCACCGGCGCGTCAAGGTAGTCGATCGGTTTCTGAATCTGACGTTCGCCGTCGTATATGGCTTGGAGAAGGGCTGCCGGGGCACCCAAGTCATATGCCGCAAGTAAGCTGGGATCCGTCGCGTCGGCTCGGCTCGGACCAAAAATTATGCATGTATCACGCACTGATGGCTCAGGTGGTTGTGAAACCCTTTGGCGTTGAAGAAGCAGTGATGGGTCTCCCTGTCTCGTTCCAACAGCGATTCCGCAGCAGCCTGGGTTTGAGGGCCGCGTCCGGGAACGTTGACGATGCCTGGGTTTATGTTTGCAGTTAATCTGAACCCCATGGAGGTTGTTAGGACGAATCGGTCAATGGTCACCGAGTCTGATTAGTAGTAGACCCCCTATTAGTTAGGAATCTCCTAAAAGTAATGTGTACACCTCCACACCGAGTCCATATGTAACACTAAATTAAATAGTTCGAAAACATCGACCCATCCCTCCAAATAAATCATTTTTAATAACATCCGAGTCATCAGACATGTCAGTTCGGAAGAAGCAACGAAGTGATGTTGGCGGCCTCCTGTTCGGCGTGCACAGCTCCCAGTTGTGATGGAGACAACGAATCGAATATCGGGCACAGCTGGTCCCATGATTCTGTTTACGGAATAAGATAAAGAAAGATCACGGGGGTAGTCAAAGATGCTTACCAGGGATATCGCCCAGATGCTGTCGCACTCCAGAAGGATTCTCAGCCATCACGACAGCAAATCCACTAAACAACAGCACATGAACACGGTGTCACGACAATCAAACGAGCACTTACGCATCGAGATGCCAATCGATATGACTGGATGTGGTCGGATGAATCAAAACGGGTTATATATCGTAGACGATAAATGATCGTACCAGTGCAGGAACCATGGGCCGGAATTATCAGTCACCCATCGAATCACCAGTCGTTCCCCTGGCACGATGCCAGCACCAGCAGAGGCTGTGTCTCTCCGAACGGGGTTTTTGTAGTTCAAGGGCGCACTGGGAGCAGCGCTTTGAACGACATCGAACGCATGCTATAAATCAAGTCAGACTTGTGAACAGAGGAACTTTTTTGGCGATGTACGAACCCCATGCAAGTGAATGGGATGCTGAACACGGCATAAGTAACTGCATAGAGACGATGAACGAACGAGGCTCACAGGGAGACCGAAGCTAGCGATATTCACAGTCAACTCAACAACCTTGTTGTGCTCCAAGACGATAACGCTTCCATTTGGCATGAGATCCATCGGATGTTGCTCACCGCTCAATATCTGCAGCAATACGGGCACGGACGGGGATCGGTACCGAGCGCCATTCATATAGAATGCACCGCCAAGGTTGGTAACGGTGATATTAAGGTTGATGTCCGCATTCCCATACCCGGGTACTCCAGGTACTCCGGGATTGATGAGTGTGTGCAAGTTCTGCTCCAGGAGAGGTATTACACCCTCCGATTGCTGGGTTGTTGGGTCTTGGTTCGGTGCACCGCTGTATCGTAGAATGGCGGAATTAAGGCCTCCGGCAAAGGTCGCGTTAGTGGTGCTCGGCAGGGCCCGTATCCAGTAGTTGCCGACCGACTGCGTGGCGTTCAGTATAACAGAGTAGCGCTGCCCGGGTAACACCTGGAGTGAATCCACAAGCAGTGGCTCCGTCAAGATTCCATCAGCCTCGATGACGGTCAAGTTGTGCCCATCGATTGAGAAATTAAAATTCGATTCGCAAGACATGGCGACCAGACGGAAGCGGTAACGTTTCCCATGCTGGACGTTGACAACAGCGAGCTCTGACTGGGGGCCGCCTACGTAGCGCCC